>CAUYRH010134945.1:0-19872 GCA_963574655.1 Perodicticus potto | reverse complement strand
TAATTGAGACCAGACGTATAAACCATCTGGGTGCACTTTGGTGGGAAGAATATGAATCCAGATAAAAAGCAGATAACTTCTTATCACATGAGTTTGGAAGCTCAAACGTATTTCCTCTGAGATTAAAGTCACCAATATGCCAAAAAAAAAAAAAACATTTCTTTCTTGGCCAGGTGTGGTGGCTCATGCCTGTAATCCTAGCACTCTGGGAGGCCGGTGGATTGCTTAGATGCAGTCAGGAGTTTGAGACCAATCTGAGAAAGAGCAAGACCCCATCTCTATGGTGACACCTGTGGCTCAGCTAGTAGGGCACTAGCCCTATATACCCAGGGTAGCCGGTTCAAACCCAGCCCCACTGAACTGCAACAAAAAAATAGCCAGGCATTGTGGTGGACCCTTGTAGTCCCAGCTGCTTGGGAGGCTGAGGCAAGAGAATCACCTAAGCTCAAGAGCAGGAGGTTGCTGTGAGCTGTGACACCACGGCACTCTACCAAGGGTGACAAAGTGAGACTCTGTCTCTAAAAAAAAAAAAATAAAGACCCCATCTCTACTAAAAATAGAAAAAAGTAGTCAGGCGTGGTGGCAGACACCTGTAGTTCCAGCTACTTGGAAGGCTGAGGCAAGAGGATCGCTTGAGTGCAAGAGGATTGCTTGAGCCAAAGAGTTTAAGGTTGCTGTGAGCTATGATGATGCCAGAGCACTCTAGCCTGGGGGTACTGAATGAGTGTATGTCTCAAACAAACAAACAAAAAATTTCTTTCTGCAATTCATCTCTCTTTTCTTTAATTTTATTGTAAGCAGTTAAGAGGAACCAAACTTCTCTGTCAACACTTTGCTTAAAAATCTCTTTGGATGAATTTCTAATTTCATTACCCATAAGATCTACCTTTCACAAAACACTAGAACACAAGCACAATTCAGCCAAATTCTTTTCTAATGTTTAACAAAGATCAACTTTTATCCATTTTCCAATAACACACTCTTCATTTCAGTCTGAGACCTCATCAGAATGGCCTTATTTCTAACAATATTCTGTCATGATCATTTAAATATTTTATGAAATGATGAGAGCATTCCATACAGCTATCCTTCTTTGCTCTGAGTCCTCACCAGAATCACCTATAAGACTCTCCTCACCGCAATCTTGGTGTTTTCTAGCATGCATCTGAAAACCCAGCCTTTCCCCATCCTAGTTCCAAGCAGATTCATTTTTAGCTGTTTGTTACAGCAGTACTTCACTTCTCTGTGCTAATCTCTGTTTTTAGTCTACTTGGGCTGCTATAACAAAATACCAGAGACTGGGGTGTCATCTCCAAGGCATTTGTGTTTTCATGATCCTGGAGGCCGTAACCCCAAGATCAGGTGCCAACACGGCTAGGTTGTGGTGAGGGCTGCCTTCCTGGCTTGTAGACAGCTACTTTCTCACTGTATTCACATGGATTGTCCTTGGTTTGCCCACATGGAGAGAGATGCAGAAAGACAGGAACAGAGATATCTCTTCCTCCCCTATTAAGGTCACTAAAATCCTACTGAAGAGCTCATCAAGCCCTAATTACCTCCCTCAGGTAGGTAATTATGGTACCTCCTCATACCATCACATTGAGGGACTACAGCACATACATTTGAAGAAGTGCAAACTTTTAGTCTATAACAGAAGCCTTACGATCTGAGACTTGGAACTTCAAACTCACCTACCATTGTCTGCATGCTCTGAGACGTTGTGGCCACATGCAATCATCCTGTTGGAAAGCCCTCTACCTCCCACATAGTGCAGACTGCATTAAACACACTTAGGGAAGAGCTCTTCTTGGGCAGGGGACATAAAGACGGAAATGGATCCCAGAGCAAGATCAATTCTTGTTTGTGAGAAATGGAGTTTAAGAGATCTTCTCAGGGGAAGTTAGATGAAGGAAACCCTTGGGAAACATGGAAAAAACTGGAAAAAGTGATTTGTCCCTCTGTGGGTTTGCCTGCTAGTAACGTACAGCTGTGGACCCCACCCATATGGGCAGCAGACAATGGCCTGTTAGGAACTGGGAAGCACAGCAGGGAGCGAGCAGTTGGCAAGTGAGCTAAGCTTCATTGGAATTTACAGCTGCTCCTCAGCTCAGGCACCACTGCCGGAGCTGAACCTCCTGTCAGGCCAGTGCTGGTGTGAGATTCTCCCAGGAGTGAATCCCGCTGTAATCTGCATGTGTGAGTGACCCAGGTGCACACTCCTTGCAAGAGTCTCATGCCTGGAGACCCGAGGTGGAGGTCAGGTGGCAATTCTACCCCTGGGACTGCGTAGTTGATGGGAAACCAGCTCAACATAGGGCTCCAACTCACCATAATGCACTGTTCTGCATTATGGTGAGTTGTGTAATTATTTCATCATATATTACAACGTAATAATAGTAGAAATAAAGTTCACAAGAACTGTAATGCACTTGAATCATCCCCAAATCTTCCCAACTCCCCCACCTGTTCTGTGGAAAACTTGTCTTCCATAAAACTGGTCCCTAGTGCCCAAAAGGCTGGGGACCTCCGTAGAGAATGAAAGGGCAAGATGTTCCATACTGACCATTGCAGAGCGGGGGTGACTTCCATCACGGTCTGAGTTCCAGATGCAAAGCAGCAGCAGATGAGTGGGGCTTCGTGGCAGAGCGAGGAGAAACTGCTCCTCAGGGAGAGCTTCTGAGTGGACAACTTGAGAAACTTAAGAAAAGCTTCACTTTTCACAGTATTTTTATTTTATTTTATTTTTGGGAGGCAGGGTCTCACTCTATTCATTTTACTTTGTTTTTTGGAGGCAGAGTCTCACTGTGTTCAGAGTATTTTTGTTTTATTTTAAGTTTTTGGAGGCAGAGTCTCACTCTATTGCCCAGGCTAGAGTGTGGTATCATCAGCCTAACTCACAACAACCTCAAACTCCTGGTTTTAAGAGATCCTCCTGCCTCAGCCTCCCGAGTAGCTGGGACTACAGGCACCCACCACAATGCCTGGCTAAGTTTTTCTATTTTTAGTAGGGACAGGGTCTTACTCTTGCTCAGACTGGTCTCAAACTCCTGAGCTCAAGTGATCCTCCTGTCTGGGTCTCCCAGAGTGCTGGGATGACAGGCATGAGCCACTGCCCCTGGCCTCCAGAATATTTTAGAAGCTGACCCTTGAGATGGAGATTGGGGTGGGATATTGATGCTTGTGTTACATTTACATGTAAACTGGAAGCTTTGAGCTCTCTTCCATCTTTCTTCCTGAAGGATAGTCTTTGCTAACCTACACGAGATAATTTTTACTGTGACCTGCACTCAGAATCTTCTTTCATTCTTCAAAGAAAGGAGAGAGAAGAAGTCAGGTCAACCTATAACCCAAGTCCTGTTGCAATACTGCAGAGCTTCCCATTGGAGGGGTTGCAAACTTGAGTGTCACCTGAGCTCGTGGAGTATCTCTGTTATATCAGGGTTTGGAAAACCTTTTCAGTGAAAGGTCAAGTAGAAAATATTTTTGACTTTGTGGGCCGTATGATTTCTATTTCAACTAAGCTCTACCGTTGTAGCAGAAGGCAGCCCTAGACAACGCACAAACCAGTGAACACGGCCAACTTTATTTACGGACACAAATATGAATTTCCATACAATTTTTGCATGTCATATGTAACATATTCTTATTAATGTTTTTCACCATTTAAAAATGTAAAATGCAGTTTTAGCCTGTGAGCCACACAGAAACAGGTAGTGGGCTAGACTTGGCCTGCAGGCCGTAGTTTGCTGGCTTCTGCGTGAGTGCACTGGGCCTCTCTCCTGTGCACAAGGGTGAATGCCAATCTCCTTATACCAGTTTACCTTCTTCATCTTTGAGAGCAGTTTCCCTTCCGTAAATCACCTGTAAAGTACATTGTTTTCACAAAGACAAGCATTAATTTTCCTCTGAGAAAATTCAGGCTGGTCTGGTAATGAGGAAAGGACATTTTTCCTCCCAGCTTGGGTTTTTGTGTTTTGTCCTTGGTGAACAACAGACTACCCTATTACTATGCTGAGAAGCATTTGGCTCTTTTTTGCTAGACCTGAAACTTGGCTGGGTCACAAGAACAACCACACTGGCTGTCAATGGCTGTTCTTTTTGGCGCCAGGAGGAATGGTGCCAACTCCGATTAAATTCTTTTGATTTCTGCTCTCCTGCTGATGGAGACAATGTGGGCTGGTTCTTGCCAACTCATCCCAACACGTATATAAAATCGCGTTTTTTAAAAAACAAAAATAGCATCATGTTGTTTGTCTTTAGGAAAAAATGACTTGACAACATAGCCAACATTTTTTCCTATCATCTACAACATTATTTTAAATGGCCATGTACTATTTTATCATAAATTATAAAATAATTTGATCAGATTCTTCCTTTCTGGCTTTTAAGTAGTTGCCAATTTTTAATATTACAAGAATTATGCAATGAAAAATTTCTTTAAATTTTTGGTGCATGGTCATGATTCTTTTTAGGGTGAGTTCTCAGAAGTGGAACTGCTGGAATGAGTATATATATGAAAGGCTTTTGGTAAGTGTCACAAAATACCCTCTATCTTACCTCTATCAATTTATATTCCCTTCAGTAATACATAAAAGTTTTAATTTCTCTGTACTCTGGCCATTAAAAATTTGATTTGTTAGGAAAGCACAAAGTTTTAAATAAAAGATTATATTTGTATATGTCTTTCCCAATACTGTGGCTATTTCATGGGGCACGGACACTGTCGTCTTGATTACTTATTCTCTGTTCTTTGCACAATGCCTAGTGTACAGTAGATATTCACTAGATAGAGGTTGACCTAAATGACAAAACAGAGAGAACAGGAAATATTGCTAATATCTAGACATGTTCTTCATATGCTTTGCTCAATTTTTCAGACATGTTAGTTATGAGATATGATGCTTAAATTTATGAAATCGGCTTTTTCGAATCTATGCTGATTAATATACTTTTTCTAAATATGACCTACAATGTAGAAGAGAAGACAAAATGATTGCAGTAGAAGGTTGTCTGAGCCTCCGATTTAGATCTTTATAGGAAATCTGTTTCTATGACTGTTCTATTGTTGGTAACCTCTCTTTCTCTTTTTGTTTCTCCCTCTGCTTCCTCCCTCTCCCGTGTCTAAAATCCAATTATGTAGTCACTGCATCAAGAATATACATCTTTTATTTAGGATATGATTTCAGCTTTTGGATACTTACACAGGTTAGATAAAGCAAAAATAAATGGCCTTGGACAAGTCGCAAATGGAAATTTCCTTGTTGTAACGTTAGTTGCAGCTGTGCATTCAAATAGGCAATGCCTGTTGAGGAGGATTCTTTGTTTAGATTGACACCCTGTTGTTCCTTGATTGTCTCAGTTGACTTATGGACCCTACAGTCATCTTGAGTAAAATAATTGCCTATTTACATAGGTAAAGTAAATTCTAACTCCAAGGTCACTGGCAGTTTATAGAAAAGAGAACTTTCAAAGTTTTACAGAAAAGGTGCTCAGGTGAGAGCCATGGGATGAGATTCTCATCTGAGAATTCTCTGGGTAAAACACTTACTGGAAATCTTCCACCCTCCTTATGAGTTTCATAGACTTACAGTGTCAGGTCACCAAGGGAGACATCTTTACCTCTCTTTGCTCACTGATAAACTGCAAAAATTGTGATCAATGCTTAAAATAGACATTTTCGGACTGTAGGAGTGGTATATTTTCCTTCTTTAATATGCCAATCAATAAATATTTTCTAAGCACTTATGAAGTACCCAGTGCTTTGGAGTTTACAATTTCTGTTTTCAAGGAGCTTATAGTCTAATTGGAGAGACAAAAACTCAACACGTGCCAGAGTCTACTAGCTGAAATGACATTAATTATCTTAGCAGTTGCAAATAACCATATTTACAACCAAGATAATACAGTGGGCTCCCCTCCATCCCAAAGAAGCCACTTAAAAATACAAAATAAAAATTCTGTGAGAATGACTGTCTAAGCTGCCTTCCTTTAATTTTCTTCCCCCCTCAGTCCCTGATTCCTATTGCTATGGCTTATTTTAACGTATCCTTCCCTAGATTAAAATCTTTCAGTAGCTCCCATTTATTACAGGATAAAATTCAAATTCTATAGGTTGGCCGTGATAGATCAAGGATGGTCACAAAGGCTTTGATGCTTCTCTCTCTGAGAGGTGGTGTCTATGTTTTATGCCCTTGAATCTGGGCAGGAGCCATGATGGCTCTGACCAATAGATATATAGGGCAGAGGTGATACTTTGTGCCCTGCCCGTTGATAGGGCAAGGCTTTAAGAGATGGACAGCTCCCTGCCTGCCTTTTGCAGCACTTTGAAATGTGAGCTGACAGATTAGAAGTTAAGCTATGCAGCTGAAGACACTTTGTAGAGAATCCCTGGTAGCCCTCTGAGTCCCGTTGCCTAGCCTTTCCCACCAAGGCACCAAATAGATAAGAGAAGCTGCCTTGAATTCTCCAGCCCAGCCTTGCTACCAGCCAAATATCACTAAGTGACTTGCAGAACCACGTGGTAAAGGAGAACCAGATGAGCCTCGCCCACTTGTAACGCACAGACTGTAAAAGGACTTCGATTGCAAGCCATGAAGTTTGAAGTAGTTGGTTACATTAAAAATAGATGACCATGACAATAGCTTGTCAAGCATCTTATATTTTAACAGCAAACTCTTTTTCATCATTCTTTTTTTACCCTTAAAAATTAATGCTTTATTAATTTTGAGCAGTATTTGGGTTCCAGAAAAAAATGAGTAAAAAAATACAGAGAGCTTTCATACCCACCTCACCCAGTCCCCACTCCCCTATTTTTAACATCCTGTGTTAGTGGGGCACATTGTTAGAACTGATGATTGCTTTGATATAGGTTTATTAACTGGATTCCGTAGTTTACATCAGGTTTTACTCTTCTACATCCCATGGATTTTGATAAAAATAGAATGACATGTAGTCCATATTATAGTTACAGAATAGTTTTACTTTCCTGAAAATCTCCTGTGATCGCTGATGGTATCATCCCACAGTTTTGCTGTTTTTTGGAATGACGTAGAGTTCTAATCATATAGTATTTGGCTTTTTCAGATTAGCTTTTCTCCACTTAGCTCTATGAATTTAGGTCCTTCCATATAATCTAGTAGCTCGGTAGCTCGTCTTTTTATCACTGAGTAATATTCCATTGTATGAATGTACCACAGCTTTTAAATTTATTTCCCTATTAAAGGACATCTTGTGTGGTAATTATGAATAAAGTTGCCATAGAAATTCACACACAGATTTTGTGTGTATGTTACGTTTTTAAGTAATGCTGTACAAATGTCATATAAAAATTTTAAGGATCATGACTGCTGGAGCATACGGTAAAATTATGTTTCATTTTGTGAGAAATTGCCACGATATCTTCCAAAATGACTGTGGATCTTGCTGTATTTCCATAAGCAATGAGTCAGAGTTGCTGTTGTTTCATGCCCTTGCCAATATTTGATAGTGTCAGTGTTTGGGATTTTGGCCCTTCTAACAAATTCCTTGTTTTAATTTGCATTTTCCTGATGACATATGATCAGTGATTTTTTTCATATGCTTATTTGCCATCTGTATGTCTTTGTTAAAGTGACTATTCAGATCTTTTGCCCATTTTTAAATTGAGTTGCTTGTTTTCTTTCCATTGAGTTTTAAGTATTTGTACTTTTGGATACCAGTTCTCTATCTGATAATGTTTGAAAATGTTGAAAATGTTTTGCAAAGATTTTATTCCATTTCCTCCACTTTTAGCCTTCATTCTCCCTCAAACACCTACTCAGCTTACTCAAATCACACAAAAATGCCTTGCTTCCTCTTCACATCATGCTTTCTCTAATCCACACCTTTGTATAGGTTAATTCCTGCTGTCTGATTCACAACAGAGGACATTTTATTATACATAAAGTGTAGGGAGAATAATTAAGAAGATTGCACCCTCCTATCTGTGTTCACAAATCACATCGTACACACCTCAATGAAAACACTTAGTACATTGCATTTAACTCATGGTTTATGAGTCTGTTAACATAAATGGATTGTGGGCAACTCAAGGACAGGGGCCATGTTTTTTATATCTTTAGACAAGTAGCCAGTGCTCCTTATAAGAAAAAAGAGACACAATAGACCCTAATTGCATGTTGGAATATCCAGAATAAATCTAAGCAATGATATGTGGGAGAAGATACTCCCCTATGCACAGGAAGCACAGGATTCAGGATTGAATAATAAAGAATAACATTTGACTAGAAATGGATGATGAAGTTCTGAAAGACAGTGGGAAGACATCTATGCATGGCACAAATTTTTATTCTAGAATTTTCCCTGTCCCTTGTTTCAGTAATCAATACATAGCATAAAAGTATACTTTTATGTTATAAAATAGTTTAGAAAATATAAAAAAGCTTGAGGGAAAATAAAATGACTCATAATAACACAGGGATAGTTAACATTATTGTCAATTTATCCAGACTTTTCTAGTTATGTATTTACACTGTTGTTTTGGTAACAAAGAAAATTTGTTCTAAAACGATTTTATATTAAAACATCAGCCTTAAGAAAAGGAGATTGAGAAGAACTCATCATACACTCAAAGACAATTAATATTTAATCCCCACTGCTCTAGTTCAAGGGTCCCTTTTTCATAAAATCCACCATCCATGCTCAGGAATTTATCTGCACAGTTTCACAGATCTGTTGCTGTCCGTCACCATGCCCCTCGTGTAGTCTGCTCATTAGTACTGAATGCATAAAACAGACAAATTTCATGCCCGAAACAAAACAAGTGTGAGGAAGTAGAGAATTATCTGGAGAATAGTCTCAAAAACGGGATTTTCATTATTAAACATGAAATACAAAGGCAGTTATTTTGTTTAATCGTTAGGAAGTGGTATATGACGTGGTATTTTAAAACTAATGCAAAGCTAATTTGGTGCTTGTGTTTAACATTATGTAAGAACCCAATGGTTACTTTTGCAACAAATCGAATGAATAGTCAAGCAGAGTGGAATAAGTGAAGACTAAATAGCCTCACATCAAAAGGGAGTAGTTTTAACGTAAAACATTTCTTTGCCAAAAAAAAAAAAAACCCACAAACATTTCTTTGCCATGTGCTTAACTTTTGGTTTTGTATTTGAATCATGAACTTGTCCCATTCTTTTTTTTTTTTTTTTTTTTTTTGAGACAGAGCCTCAAGCTGTCACCCTGGGTAGAGTGCTGTGGTATCACAGCTCACAGCAACCTCCAATTCCTGAGCTCAAGAGAGTCTCTTGCCTCTGCCTCCCAAGTATCTGGACCACAGGTGCCCGCCACAATGCCCGGCCATTTTTTGGTTGCAGCCGTCATTGTTGTTTGGCCGGCCGGGCTGGATTTGAACCCTCCAGCTCAGGTGTATGTGGCTGGTGCCTTAGCTTGTTGAGCCGCAGGCGCCGAGCCAACTTGTCCCATTCTTTCAGGAGCCTGAAAGACACTCTCGTATGCACAGGAAGACATAGTTTAGAAAAGAGACCATATGGGTAAGCTCCCACCTAACGGGGACAATGTAGAGTGTATGGCACACCTCCTGGGTGAAGGGCTCAACTACCACCCGGACTTTAGCTAGCAAACATGTACAATGTAACCTAATCACATATACCCTCATATTCATAATAAAAAAGCCCAGACCACTTCTAAGATTTATTGTGTTCCAGAATTCTTTGATTGTCAGCCTCGCAGATGACCTCACATGATCCCCAGCTCTTCACATTCCCACAGTTATTTCTCTACTTCTTGAGTGGGGCTGGATATACTGACTTATATTTAATAAATAAAATATAGCAGAGGCAATGAGATATCACTTCAAAGTCTCTAAGTTTCAGAAAACCATGGCATCTATTCTGGGTCTATTCTCTCACTCTGGAATCACTAAGTCCAAGCGTAGCCAGCCACTGTGCTGTGAGGGGAATGGCCCTAGTGTTGTGGGACTGAGGCCTTCCAATACCCACTAAGTGAGTGGAAGTACATCCCGCCCTACAATCCGAGGCGAGTCTTCACATGAGGCTGCAGCTTCAGCTGACTGCAAATGAACAGAGACCTTGACCCACTTGTATATTCCTGACCCATAGAACCTATAAGACTAAAATTTAGCTGTTTTGGTGCATTCTTCTGTCAAAACAATTCTACGTTTAAACGTGATCATGCTTTCCGTGTTGTTTGTTAACAGCTATTTCTATTTAACCACAACTTGTTGCTCAGAGTGGGCTCTTGGTGCCAAGGTAAGAACTAAAGATTCTAAGAAGGGAAGGGAGAGACTGCCTAGAAGTTCTGGGTGGTACCGGTCACCTGCTGAGAGACGGACACACCAACTCCCAGAGGCTGCTCATGGTAGTATTTATCCCGATTTGGAAGTCTTTATTCTAATGTTGGCATTCTTGAGGCCACGACTTTTCACTAGATCACTTTCTTTGGTTTAGGCTCCTGAAAGAAGGGGACAAGTTCATGATTCAAATACAAAACCCAAAGTTAAGCGTGTGGCAAAGAAATGCTTGACGTTAAAACTACTCCCCCCTGATGCGAGGCTCTTTAGTCTTCACTTTGCTCGACTATTCATACTATTTGTTGCAAAAGTAATCTTTGGGTTCTTACATAATGTTCAGTAAAAGCACCAAATTATTTTTGCAATGTCTTTAAAATTATGAATTCTGAAAAACTCTAGGCCTAAGTTTTTTGGACACTACATTGTGGATCTTTATTGGTTCCCGTGGGATGTTATTTCACAGCGTAGAGGGCAGCACTGAGAACTAGGGTCGCTAGAGGATGGGAAGAGATGTCTTTCAGGGGGAGAAAATGTTACCTACTCTTACTCAGATTTATCACTCCCATCATCCAAATGTGGAACTATCGAATTGCCTGCAATAGAAACAGGACTTTAAAAAGCATATGGTGTTTGTATTGGCTCCTTCTGAGCAAAGCTGCGTGTGGCATCAGGAGAGTGTTGGGGGAGTAAGGTCAGGTTCAGGGCATCGTTCAGAAACAATCTCAGTCATTTGAACACACGCTGCATCCCTAGCATATGTCTGAGACTATTTCAATGTGATCTTTTTCTCCGCTTCCTAAAAAATAGGGCCTGGTCTGTTGTCCCCACTAAAAATGCAGGGGAAGCTTTTTGCTTTGATGTATTGTACAGTCGCACAATTGTGCAGTTAACCTTGATTGACTTATGTATTAACCCAGTTCCTGAAACATTACATCTGAAATGAACATCTGAGCAATCTTTAATTAAATAAGTCAAAATAATACATATGTGGGAAACATCAACAGCTTCACAGATTGTATTTCAAAAGGATAATGACTACACTTTTAGGAAGTTATTTTAGCTTTCTACCAGAGTTTTTCCATCTGTAAGATGTTGTAAATAATAATAATACAAAAAGCTGTTAAAAAGTTTAAATGAATTAATATAAGTAAGGCCTTTGGTAGAGCAGCTGGCATATACAAGTGACAATGAATGTCCTTTCTCACATTTTCTGAACTTGTCACATTTGTCCTCAGCCTAAATTTCCTTCTACCATCTCTTTACACCATGAGATGGCCCTTCATCACTGCTGTTATGATTTCTTATTATAGTTTTAAATATTTATGATTGCAATAAATATGTTCTTACTTTTGTCTCTTGATATGAGTTTTTTTTGGCTTTATTTCAGTTATTTTATTAGTTACATCCCTCTTGTGTTTAAATACATTTACCTTGTCTTTTCCAGGGTGGATTCAACTTATTACCAAAAATATTATCATTTTGAATCTTATCTTTCATTGTAGAAGCGGCTCCGTCCTTCCTTCCTTCCTTCCTCTCTTCCTCCATTTTCTCTCTCTCTTAATAAAGGTAAGCCGCTTCATTAGCAAGCAGCAATTTTAAAATAATGTTTTGGGTGTAAAAGGACATTTTATGGGGCTCTTAAAGATCTATGTTATTGCGCCATTGGGTGGCGTTTGTTACAACTAGAGAATGGCATTGGGTTTTTGATCATTTAGCCAAGATGACAGCTGTCCCTATTTCTCCTTTCATTTGTGTACTGATAGGTTTACGTGGCTTTTCACATGTGATTCATGTATTACCATCATCTCCACTTTCAGATGAAGGCCCGAGGGGACAGATAGGTTGAGTACTTTGCTTAAACTAAGCTACTGAAATACAGAATCTGGAGTGCCATGGCCTTCTGACCCCCAAGTTCCACAATGTGCATCTCTTTCTCAATTTTATCTTTCTGCAAAGGGATGAATGTTGGGAAGTGCCACTTTCCTAAACATACAGAGGATGCAGCGTATTAACGCACCTTGAAATAAAGTTGTAAATACTTCTTGATAACCATCCTAAGTCCATTCTTATATAAGGAAGGTACAGCAATCCCCAGCCCATTAAAACCATCATAAGAGAGAGGAATATTTTTTCCTTACGAAAAAGAAAACTCCCGAAGACAACATAAAGCAAGTTGGCAAAGCACTGATCTGATAGCTCCATTCATCAATCTTAGTCTTTTGGTAAACTTTTTTCAATCCGAGGGGAAAGAAGAGTTTTATTTTTCTTACAGAACCGTTTTTGGAATTTATATTATTGACTTGTAGTCATAAAAGGAGTCTAAGAAATATCTCATAACACAGAATTTATGTATGTAGATATACTGTGGAGTTTGGTTTCCTATGCCTGTGCTGTGAGGCAAAGGTATTTTAAAATTGTTAACAAGAATTTACAAGCCACCTGCCCTCAGCAGGTCCAGGAATCAGTCCAGCCCAACGGCGAATTGCCCTGGAGAAATAAGGTAGCTGGCCAGTGAAGCGTTTTGCTGTACACCCAGCTAGCATTTTCCCACAATGGCTCAAATAGATTGCTATTTATGTTACTTTGTTATAAAATCTGTACAGAAAGAAACTCAAAATTCCATGTGGGTGTATAGCTTTGGGAACAGTGAATGAATGTTTTACCAGTGTAGAGAGACTTAAAGTTGTGTTCATGACATCAAAAATGAGCTAACTGGAATGTGTAAATTTTTAGGGGGGGGTTTTGCTCTGCTGTAATTTTAGCTTACTAAGCTCTCTATTTAATTGCTAATTCTTTGAGGACAGGTACTAAGTTTTATTGATCTTCATATTCACAGATTCCAGCACAGAGCCTGAAATGGAGCACTCAGGAAACACATGTTGAGTGGATAAAGCCCACAAAACTCTAGAATCTGATAAAGGTTTTTCTTTTATTATTTTCATACCAGGACAAAGAGATAATAACATTACTTTTTTGTACAGCAAAGAATGCAAAATGAGGGTCTGCAGAGGGCAAGGCAAGAGATAGAAATATGTGGTGTTCAGGTGGGTCTCAGAGAAGTATTTAACCTAGCTGAGGCTGAAGGACGTGTGTGTGTGTGTCCCCCTAAAGAAAGTGGTACCTGAGATGCCTTCTCATGGTAGAAACAGCTGAACGCTGGTGCTATGCACACAGCCTCTGTGCCTGCTTCCTTGTGCTTTCTGTATCTCCCCCTCCCCTTTGTAATATTTTATCATCTATTCATCTGATTTTCAAGCATTTTACGTATTTTAGCTCAAACATTTCTCCAGTCCTCCTTATACTTATAGTGCTTTTTTAAGTCACAAGTTATATTTTTTAATCCTTCATTCCTTTATGTTCGCAGTTAATTTTTACAGGTGTTAGCTTGTAACAATAACCTTTCATGTCCTTTACTTTTATGGTCTTGACCCACTAATCCTATTGACCCTTATCTTTGGTTTCACCTATTGTATTAGTATTTAAAAACTCTTACTCTTTTATTTGCATCTGGAGGCTCGTTCTTAATTTCTACTTTGTGTTTTTCCTCCAGTTTCACTCAATTTCAACAGTTTTAATCTTTCTTTTACAATTTACTCTTTTAAAAAAATTATTGTTTCTCCTTATCTCTTCACAAGCTGCTTTTGTGATATTTTGCTTTTATAACGGCAGCAGGAAGCCAGGCCAGGCCACCTTGTGGCCATAGGGTCAGAGCCACTCACTGGAGGGCTGGGCTCTCTCTCTCTCTCTCTCTCTCTCTCTCTCTCTCTCTCTCTCTCTCTCTCGTGTGCGTGTGTGTGGGTGTGTGTGTCTGTCTGTCTCCATAGGAACCACACCCTGAACTCCTGCACTTACACTCAGCTCCATTTCCTTCCATTGAATGCGTCATATTCTTGGTGAATACAAGACATCTTACCTTTCAGTAAACACCAGACCAAAGTCTAGACCGGCATATGCTCATTCACTGAATAACTTCATTTGAAATGACCATGATCCATGAACTAAAGTATTTGTGAACACTCTTCCCTTCGCCATCTCTAAGTACAAAGGTCTCTCTTCCCCAGCCTGCAATAAATCTCTCACTTCCTGTGAGCTGTAGCCTCAGTTGGAGGCCCTGAGAGTTTTAACCGTGAGGTTGCTGTTCAGTGGGAGAAGTGGAGATGCATTTGAGGACTGTGCTCTTAGGGCTTTGGAGCTTAGCTGAAGAATGAGGCCCAGAGCAGAACTCAGCGGTGTCATCTGGAGAGTTACCGGGGAGGCTCTGACTCCTGCTGGGGCGCCCTGCCCTGGCTTGCTGCCTAAGTGTGCCACCCCACCTGTTAGGGATGGGGCAGGGAGAGGAATGGAATAGAAGAGAAACAGTGAAAATAGAGTACTTCATTTCATATGGAACCTGAAAAAGACCCGAATAGCTGATACAATTTTAAGAAATAAAAACAAATCTGGAAGCATCATGTTACCAGACTTATCCGACAAGTCTATAGGGAACAAAACAGCCTGGTACTGGCACAAAAAGGGATAGATAGAGATAGAGTTAGAGATAGAGATAGAGTTAGAGATAGAGATAGAGTTAGAGATAGAGATAGAGATAGAGATAGAGTTAGAGATAGAGATAGAGATAGAGTTAGAGATAGAGATAGAGTTAGAGATAGAGATAGAGTTAGAGTTAGAGATAGAGATAGAGTTAGAGATAGAGGTAGAGGTAGAGGTAGGGATAGGGATAGAGATAGAGATAGAGATAAAGATATAGATATAGATAGAGATCTATGGAATAGAATAGAGAACCTAGACACGCACCCGGCCACATATCACCCTTTGATCTTTGGTAAACCAAACAAAAACATACACCGGGGAAAAGAAGTCCTATTTGATAAATGGTGCTGGGAGAACTGGTTAGCCACATGTAGGAGACTGAAACTGGATCTGCCCCTCTCACCATTGGCAAAAATTGACTCCTGCCGCATAAAAGATTTAAATTTAAGACACAAAAGAACAAAAATTCTAGAAGAAAGTGTGGGGAAAATGCTTGACAAAATTGGTCTGGCAAAAGATTTTATGAAGAAAATCCCCTTTGCAACTTCAGCAAGACCAAAAATAAATTAATGGGACATGATCAACTTAAAAGCTTCTGGCTAAGGGTACAACAACCAAAGGAAACAGACAGCCTTCAGAATCAGAGAAGATATTTGCACGCTACGAATCTGATAAAGGACTGATAAATAGAATCTACAGAGAACTGAAATTAATCAACAGGAAAAGAGCAAACAACCCTATTTATAAGTGGGCAAGAGACTTGAACAGAAACTTCTCTGAAGATGGCAGACGAATGGCCAACAAACCCATGAAAAAATGTTCATCATCCCACATCATCAGAGAAGTGCAAATCAAAACCACCCTGAGATATCACCTAACTCCAGTGACATCCCACATCACAAAGTCCCGAATCTGCAGATGCTGGTGTGGATGTGGAGAGAAGGGAACACTTTTGCACTGTTGGGGGGATTGCAAACTAATACAACCTCTATGGAAAGAAGTATGGGGAATTCTCAAAGAACAAAAAGTCAACCTTCTATTTGATCCTGTAATCCCATTACCAGGTATCTAGCCAGAAGAAAAAAACATCATTTTACCACCAGGGGTTTAGCCCAGCTCAATTCACAATTGCCAAGATGTGGAAGCAGCTGAAGTGCCCATCTACCCATGAATGGATTAACAAACTGTGGCATATGTATCCTGTGGAGTACTATTCAGCCATAAGAAAAGATGGAGCCTTTACATCTTTTGTGTTTACCTGGATGGAGTTCAGACACATTCTGCTTAGTAAAATATCTCAAGAGTGGGAAAAAAGTAGCCAATGCATTGAATACTAATATATAAATAGCTACATGCCCACATGAAAGAAAAAACACAAGTATAGTCTAGCAAGGGGAGGAGGGGCAAGGCGGGAGAGGGCAGGAGAGGGGAGGGAGGCTGGATCTCACCTGATGTGCAGAATGTGAGGGTGTCAACACACCCCTGGAGTGAGGGGCTCAACTACAACTTGAACTTTATCTTGGACATGGGAACAATGTAACCTAGACATTTGTACCCTCATATTAATCTGAAATAAAAAAAGAAAGAGAGAGAGAATCAATGAACCCTGGCTATATGGGTCTAACTATATATGGCTCTCCTAGACTTGCTCTTTTTGTTTTTATAAAAGGAATCTTCTTCATAAAGCCAACTTTCGTGGAATTCGGTAAGCCTTCTGAAGGTCTGGATTCAAACTGAACAAAGCATGTGCTATTATTTGTGTTGGGCGTCAGAAGTTCTCTGAGTGTCGTCTAAAAGGCCTGTGACCTGGTTCCTTGTAAATTCATATTAGTGACATGGTGGACTTCGCAGCTGTTTGCAGATTCCTGTGAACAAACACAGACCAAATCACTAGTGGCTTATTTAAAATACAGTGTATGTTAGTTTTCTAGGGTTGTTGCCATGAGTTACCACAGAGTCGCTTAATTTATTCATTCCCTACTGCTCAGGGGGACAGAAATTTGAAGTCAAGGTTTTGGCAGGGTTGGTGTTTCTGAAGGCTCTTGGGGAGAATTTATTCCGTGACTCTGCGATAGCTGTAGACACCAGAATAAAATCATTCTTGTCAGATCCACACAAATGGGAGCCAGGAAAGCAGGGGAGAGGAGAGTTTATGCTTGTGTGTCTAAGGCAAGGACTGTCTCAAGAACAACCTCACAAGAAACTTTTCTTTTTTACTGCAGGAATTCAGAGAAGATGCTCTGAAAAGAACACAGGCCTAGTAAGGGTGTCTCCACCAGCGAATGGATGCCAGCCCTAGCTTTGCGCCTCCAGAAGCAATGGTTTCTGTTTCCCGGCTTAGAGGTTATATGAACTTCTCCTTTTTGTCAATAAAAGATTCCCCTTACCCTCCCCTCTCTGGGTATACCTGTGGTTTGCCACAGCTGTGCTTCCTGAATTATAATCCTCTTTCTTACTTCTGAATAAACTCATCACAGGGGAGGTACATCTCTGATGTCCTGTTTTAGATTGATGACCCTTTCCTAGCTTCCAGTGGCCTGAGGCATTCCTTGGTCTGCGTGGGATGAGGCCAATCTGTCTCCCTCTCCACAAGGCTGTCCTCTCCGGGTGCCCCTGTGTCCTAAACCTCTCTCTCTTTTCTTATACGGATGCCAGTCATTGGCTTTAGGATCCAATCTAAATCCAGGATAATCTCATCTCAAAACCTTAACTTAATTATAACTGCAAAGACCATTTTTATAAATAAGATCATCGTGGGCTTGAGGGATGAAGATAAGGTACGTCTTTGGGGGGGCCGGTATTCAACCACTACACAGTCGTAACTTTCTCAATATTTTTTTTGCTCTTGTTGCTAAGCAGGCATGAATAAATGACACACGGGACGTTTTGTATCTTATTTAAGAGCCTATCCTAACTCCAAAATCATAGAGCTAACATATTTGCTTCTAAAAGTTGTAAATTTATAAAATGGTGAAACTTCAGAGAAGGCTCTTATGCTAAAACCAGCATAGAGAAGAAATGGGACCTGAAACTTAAGGTATCTGAATAGGAACACTTGAAAACCTCGAATCTCTAAATTCTCTGAAGCCTTTGGGCCTTTATAAGTGGCTCACCAGTTCCCATGGAAAATACAAGCTCCCCCCACTGCCCTGTCTGGCCTTGCTTAACGATTATGTAAATGTCTTCAGTGAGGCCAATATCTCCTAAGGCAGTTTCTCCCCTCTTTAGGAACTGAAGTTTTCCCCTACTGGCCACTAGACCTTAGATAACTAATGTAAAATCTTAGCATAATCTAAGTAGGAAAGTTTTCAGACTGTGAAGGGAGCGAGATCACACACCAAGGCAATTAAACTGTAGTGCCGGGCCTGACATCAACAGGTTGGAAGGAGGAGGGCTCGACTGTGGAGTGTTGGGTCAACGGCAGCAGACTATAAAGCTGGTTAAGACAGAGCAGTATTACAAGGGTGTTCTCCCACGACAGGACTTAGCATGCTGGCTTGGACCCAAATGTATTGCTTTAATATATTTGTTAAAGCACCTTTGTTACTAAGATGACTCTTGAGTGTTTGGAAGAAGATATAATTCTCATCAATGAAATAAAGATGCCAAAACGGCCATGGATAATTGTGGAGGAATCATCAGAGAACTCAAAGCAATGGCTATTCTCAGTTGGACCAATTATCCAACAGTGCTCTTTGCAAGGTTCTAGTGGCCACTCCATTTCCCAGATGACCAAGAATGTGTTGGCAAGGTCAGGAGATTGTTCAAAGGCTCAGGAGTGGTTCATGTGGCAGGGGATACTATTATTATTGTGGGCTCCTTAGGAACAAGGGGGAAGGTAGACCACTGGGGGCAGAACTTGTATCTAATGCCTATAACGATCAACAAGTTTGGAATGGCAGTCGGGATGTCCCTACTCATAGGGAAAGCAGAAATGACTCAGGGAACACAGTTTCCTAGAAGCAAGAAAGATGGGGAGTCAACTAATGTAGTGCTACATATACATAATCAAAAGAGATCAAGCACGGAGGAATATATGGCAAGGTCATACTTCCCAAAGGTTAACCATGGCTCCTTGACCAATTCCAGACATGAGCTAATTCCGAGACTAACAGTAAAAGAGCAATCACATTCTATGAGGGATGACCCTGTAACACACAGCAAGTGTGTATAGTTATTATTCTCTTGATCTTTCTTTAAAAAAACCCTACTCATCTACTTAGGTAACGGTGTACGGTGGAAGGGGAAAAGCTTTGAAAGTTGTTGGATACAAGATCTTAGCTATGTGCCTGTTGGAATAGGGTCAACACATTTCGTTTCCCTTGAACAGGTATTAGCTAGATTTGAAGCATATCCAGACTGACTATTATGTCTTTTAATTGCTAAGTTTTGTATATTTATTTATGTTCTTATTACTGATATTTATGCATTTGTTTTTAGTATCTAATTTTGTGCTTTCTATTCAGTTCTTCCCCCTTCCACCCCTGCTTTTCTACTTTTTCCTTCTTTTCTTGTCTTTTTCTTAACCAACTCGTTTTTTCTTAGTCATCCCAGTTTTTTTCTGTACTACTTGGAAAGCTATAAACTCTATATTGTTTCAGCACTTAGCTTATAAAGTTTTGTGCACATTTGTTAACATGTCTAAATATTTTTAGCTTTTTTTTCAAAAGAACTTAGAATGTTTCAACCCATTTCCAAATTCCAATGTACATATTTACCCCTAGGGTTTTGGGTACATATTTTCATTTTTTTTTTTTTTTTTTACTGGTTAATATATCCCTAACCTCATTTCCTTAATTATTGTGTTAAGACATTTATACTCTATACTTTTTTTAAAAAAATATATGTATTTTATTATTCTTCATTACATTATTCCCCCCCCCCCCCACCCTTCCGTGGTAAGACAGAATTGATTTACAGAAAAGAATACAGAAAACACCAAAGCTCCTGGTAGAGGGAGAGGTTTCAAGTGGGGAGAGAGATGCTCTCTCCGTTCCTCTCCCGGTCTTTCCCCGTCTCCTCCTCTAGGCCTC
>CAUYRH010134944.1:0-69591 GCA_963574655.1 Perodicticus potto | reverse complement strand
TCTCCCTCCCCTTCCCTCCCTCTCCCCTTTCCCTATCTTCTTGTGCAATAAGTGGGTTGTAGCCTACACTTGAAAGATATAAATTTGCCTCATATTAGGGATGTATACATTGGATACTTTTTCTTCCATTCTAGAGACACTTCGCTAAGGAGAACCTGATCCAGCTCCATCCATGTAAATATGAAAGAGGAAAAGTCACCATCTTTTTTTACGGCTGCGTCTTTTTTGGTAATATTTTGAATAAAACTTTTGTTTGATATCAAAGCAATTATATTAATCTCATAGTTCATTGAAACATTTCTCAGTTAATCAGTGGTGTGGTGGGTAAGTACCTGGCTTATATTATTAATTATATAATAACTGTGTTTAATTTCTGGCTTTATACATTACCAAGCAATTCTGGGAAAATAAGCAGCCTTATTTTCAACTGAGTCATCTTCAAAGATGGGATAAAAATAAAATTTAATCATATAGTCCACATTCAGTATTTAACATATTACTTGGCATTTCATGCTCAATGATGATGCAATAGATGTTGTTGATGGTGATGATTAAATGACTTCAGTAGGGAATAAATCAGCTTTCCTTAAGTTTAATTACGCTTTTGGATACTATGCAACAGAGTCATGAGATAATGAAATATAACCCTGAAATATAACCCACGTCCTCTTTCACAGATGAGGAAACTGAATACTTAAAGTGAGTTTGAGACTTACAGTCTTAAGAATTGATATGAGAGCCACAGATTTTATAACTAGAATTAAGGAGTGACCAAGTGTGGCCAACGAGGTGCTCATGGAGAGCATTTAAAGTCTTGAGTCTCCAAAGTCCTTTTTTGCCTTCTATATTGTGTCCCTTCCCTGACTGATGACCTCCTTTGTCCTTTGCTTTAGGTATAAAAATGTACCATTACAAGTGGCAAACAGATACAGACACTAACTTTAAGGAAGAAAAAATAGAAAAAAAGAAAGAAAGAGGGAAGGGGAGAGAGAAAAAGAGAAACATTCTCAGTTCCAAAATCTGCAGTAATGTCATTAAATCTACCCTTGCTAGGTTTTCAAGAAGGTGAGCTTGGATAAAGGCTAAGAGTATCTTGAGTTCCATTTTGCTTGCTAGACATAACAAAGAATTGGGTTGGACTATATGTAACCTGAAAAGACTTTTGTTCTTATCCTAGAAGGATTCTTGAAAGCACTTCTCCATCCTTATACCCAGTCTCAATCTGCTTTCTGTACTGTTTTGAGTGGTGGAATTGTTAATTCACTATGAAAAAGCTATACCCATTTGTTCCCCTCTCAGCAACTTATGACAAATACTGGAAAATTAGGTAATATCTTTTCTTGCCTCCTTGAGAGTGAGTTGGTACCTTATAGAAGAGAATTAAATGAAAGAAGAGCTCATTATCCAGTAAAAAAGAAAAAGAAATACAAAACAAAACTTTGAGCATGAATACACTGTCTGGAGCTAAAGCTGCCATTTTTTCACCATGAGGCAACAATTATAATGGAAATCGACCATCACACAGAAATGATGAAGTGGAAAAAATAAGAAGAAATCGAATCCTAGGCAATGGCATAAAATTGCTGACCTACCCAAAAGCAACCCATCCCCAGACTTTTTGTTGAGTCAACAATAAATATTATATTTTAAGTCATTGTTAGTTGGGATCTCTGCTGTTCATAGAAGATATAATTTCTAAATGACATTTTTAGATTAAGAGTGTTAGGATTGTAGATAGCAACTCCACTGAAGTGGGAAAAGGTTCCAAATTCTTACTACATCAGCTTCAGAGAAGTTAAGAAAATATGGAAGGCTGTCTATGGGATGATCTGAAGAAGACTAAAAAAGCAAAGAGGTTTATTGTTTCAGTATAGGTCTAATTATCATATGAGTAGTGCTAATAGCTTACTTCCTGCACAGTAGCTCAGTTATCTGCCTTCAGGAAATAGTCTTGAACATACTGTAAACCAGACAAAAATCTGTGTGGTAAGGTTTCAAAAAGCTTTATAGATAAAGCAGCATCCCTACTTGTTTATCTCTGAGGGCCACTCAGAGACAATTAATTTGGCAATACACATGCCTGTCTCACTCGATTTCTTTAAAATTTGTGTGGTACAAAATTTTTGAAATGTGATTCTTTTTTTCCTTTTGGTGTAAGGGGACTTTACCTAAAGCAAAAATCTGAGTGAACAAAGGATTACAAATAGGAAAGTGGATTCATGCCCAAACAACAACAAAAAGCTAAAAAATAAAGGGCTGAAGGGTAAGAGAGAATGTGGGGATGAGAAGAAGGAGATTTTTTTTCTTCCTTACATTTTTTTTAAATAAATAATAGCTGTGCACATTCATGCAATCTTGAGGAACAATGTGCTAGTTTTATACACCATTTGAAATATTGTCATCAACCTGGTTAACACAGCCTTCACCGCATTTTCTTAGTTATTGTGTGTAGACATTCATACTCTACACTTAGTAAATTTAACTTGTACCCTTGTAAAGTGCACTGTAGGTGTGCTCTCACCAATTACCCTCCCGCTACCCATCCTCCCCACTCCCCTCCCCTCCATTTTTAAAAAAACCCAACACACACACACACACACACGTGTGTGCAATCAATGTTTGCCCCAAGTAGAAACATAAAAACATAATCAAATACTCTGTTCACTCTTCTAAAGGCAATAAAGAAAAAGTAAAAGAAAAGGAAATGCAGGAGTTGAGGCTGTGTCTCTTAGACTTCTTTCCCGTGACATGTGTGCAAGGGGGTGACCGCGCACATGATAATGCTTGCCTCTGCAATTACACCTAAAGACACCCAAGACTTACTGACAGCGTTAAGTAAAAGAGGAATGCAAATTGTTTACTACTTCCATGAAGAGGTAGAGTTTATTTCTCTCCTTGATTTTGATTTGGCCTAACAGATTCCTTGAGTAATAGAAAAAGACAAAAGTGACATGTTGGGACTTTGAAGATTAGGTCATAAAAATCCTTACAGCTTTCTATGAGCCTCTTAGAATACTTTTTCTTGAATTTGGAGTTGCTAAAGAGAAACCTAATAACACCAAGACTACCATGCTGAAGAGGTCACATGTGGCTACTCCAGTCACCAGCCACGTCTAGGAGGGAAGCAGCCTTGGACCAAGCAGCCTGGACCAATACATCTGGCACCAGAATGCCACTGAATGACTTCCATGCATGGCACATGGAATAGAAGAATCATTCACAAATTTGCGATACACAAAACCTTGGTGAAAAATAAATTTACTGGGGGCACCTGGAGCTCAAGGACTAAGGCGCCAGCCCCATATGCCAGAGGTGGTGGGTTCAAACCCTGCCCCAGCCAAAAACTGCAAATAAATAAATAAATAAATTTACTAAATTTTGCGGTAGTATGTATGCATCAATACTCACATAAGTACAAAAAGATGTATAAACAAGAATGTTCATTCAAGTCTTCTCTGTAAAAATTAAAATCTGTGAACAATTTAAATTCCATTCATCAGGGACTAGTTAAGAAATTTTTAGTAGGGCGTCACCTGTGGCTCAGCGAGTAGGGTGCTGGCCCCATATACTGAAGGTGGCAGGTTCAAACCCGGCCTCGGCCAAACTGCAAAAAAACAAAAAAATAGCCGGGCGTTGTGGCGGGCACCTGTATTCCCAGCTACTCGGGAGGCTGAGGCAAGAGACTCACCTAAGCCCAGGAGTTGGAGGTTGCTGTGAGTTGTGTGATGCCACGGCACTCCACCAAGGGTGATAAAGTGAGACTCTGTCTCTACAAAAAAAGAAAAAAAAAAATTTAGTAAACTCATACAAAAAAATTATGATGTGTGTGGCTGTGAAGTGGTTGGAATAAACATTTATGTGAAATGAGACTTATGATATATGAGGTCAATAACATCAGAAGATGAAAAATATTGTATATAGTATCAATGTACCTACACTGATATGTTTAGATAGATGCATTTGTGTATCACAGACACATGAGTACAAGTTTATATTCAAAATTGTTAAAGATTTTAGCATCCTGGGAATGATTTTTCTCTCTCGTGTTTTTTTTTGCCAGTTTGCTTTGTTTCCAGATAATTTTCTTGTTATTTTATTTACCTTGTTTAGGCAGTACATATGCATTAAGAAATTTTGGAAATCAATGAAAGGTTAAAAAGAAAAAAAAAGGAGATACTACAACTCTATTATCCAAAATATCCCATGAGTTCTAGGCTAAAAATTTTATTTTAATGAAGCTCAAGTGTCATATTGCTTTACATCTGCATGCGTTTGGGTTTTCCATATTTAATAATACATACAATTTGCAAATATGTTAACTATTTTGCATTCTCCTTTCCAAGCCTCACTAAATGGACTTAGGACAACGGTGCCTTCCTCTGGCTTTGGGTTAAGTGCCACATTGTCTCTTGGACTGATACAGATACTCATAATCATGGTGAGGAAGTGTCTTTATTTCTGTGTTTAAAAAACTAATACTAGCCAATGGATTTTGGATTTTGTTGTAGCCCTTTTGGGAAACCAATGGAAAAGATTATCAATATAATAATTTTCTTATTTAATTTGTCTCTGTGATAAATTTTGTCAGTAGACTTCCTAGTAGTAAGCAGTTTGATTTCTCGGCTGAAAGATCATTTTGTTGTCGTCTACTTAGAATTTTGGACTGCTACATCATAAGGAATCAGATAGACACTTATTTTCTGTGTGTCTTCGTTAGTTTTTATTACTAGAATAGCTCTTGTTTTAAAAACGTAACTTAACTTTCCCTTTTTAAATCTATGATTGACAGTAATTGTATGTAGTATAGACATTTTCTGTGTCATGAAACTTACAAATAAGTCAAGGGTAAAAACATCTGTTTCTGAAGATGCTTCTCTGTTTCTGCTAAGTTTTTGACATTTTCAATTATTCTTTTGCTTTACGTTTTTTCTTGTCAAATTCTTATTGAAATAGTTTTGGCTATTAATATATTTTCTTTAGAAAAATTGTCCATTTACTTGCGATCATTAAGAATATTAGCATCGATTTGCTTAGAAAATTCTTATTTGAAAACATACCTTTCTCATGTTTGAAATAATTTGTTAGGTTTTTTTCTACATAATTATTTTTAAAAGTCTCATGTTGATTATGTCTATTGCTTTGTCATATTTATTTCTGCTGGAAGCACCATTAGTCCCTATCAAAATATTTGGATTTTGCTTATTTTTCTTCCAATTTCTTATGTAAATCCTTAAAATTATTTTATGTACTTTAAAAATATTGAAAAATAACATTTTCTATAAGGATAGCTTTGGTTGCAGTTCACAGATCTTAAGTGAATGTATATCTTTTTTTACCCATTCTGTTAATTTTAACCCAGTTTTTCCCTTGACTGGTAATTATCTACAAAGGTGCATATAAAAATGGAGGGTATAATAATCATTTAAGTTTCAGAATAAAATCTAGAACTATTGATATATAGTCTAGAACTATTGATATATAGTGAGTATTTTTATTTACCACAAGACATAAAAGAAAGTAATAATATGTGGGGGTCATATAGATAAGTATTATTGGAATAGAGCAAAAATTGTAAGCATCTGTTGCCAGAGCAAATATGCATATGGAGAATTACAAGCACATCATCTACTCCCAGTGAGTTTTACATAGCAGCCATGAACTCTACTTCAATTTTGAAAATCTTTTAAAAAGCAGTTTAAACTTAGTGGATTTTTAAAAACAATTCTCTTGATGATGTACATAGACTTAGAACATCATTACAAATCTTAGGTTTTTTTTTTTTTAATCAAAGAAAATGATTGGTAAACTTACTTGCTTATGTTTTGAATTTTTTTTAGTTTACTATCAGATATAAAGTATTGGAATTTCCCAGAAAATGTTGGCAATCAGTTTGGATAAAACAGTGGGATAACTTTTTTTTACTTAATTATCTAAATAAATTTAGGGTAAATAAAGTTCGAGAGATTGACTTTTATTTTTTTTTCTACTTCTTAATTACCCAGCAATTTTTCTTACAGAAGTACTGGCTTGTTATGTAAATTCCAAACATACAGCTTTTAGTGCTTGGTCCCAAGAAGGCCCTTTCACATCAGTAACATAATTAAGTTGATACATTTTAAGAACTATTTTTATATCAAATAATTGCACTTAAATATTTTCATAAAAACTGAATCTTGTCACCATTAATCTTTTTTTGCATCTCTATCTCTTTTGCTCTCTGTAAGCCTGAATGTATCAGTTTTTCTACGCTTTCAGAAGCATTTGTGCTGACAAGTTAAAAGTTTATCAAGACTATTTTTCTGTTTACTCTGTTGAGGATTGAATGGTTATTTTACAGTAGCAAAAGCAAAATCTGAAAAGCATAGCAATTTTAAAAATTGACACTAACAGTATTTAAACAGTGTGGTTCCTTCCTTGTATTTCTAAACATCTCGATAGACGATTGTAAATTCATTGATTTGGTTATGAACCCTGGGGATATTCTTATTTTATCTAGAAAGATATTGTAAAATTTTCCCCTAAGAACCAATTCAAATATAAATTTTCTCTATGGTACGTACATCCTAACAACCCTTCACAATCAATGATATCATCAGCATTTCTTCTTTACTGATAGCTGAATTAAAAATAAAAAAAAGATAACCAAGCTGTCAAATGCTAGACATAAACTATGTATTTATATAACTTATTTAATTCACTAATTTACTATACTTAGAAAATGGAAATTAATGCCCTGAAAAATGCATAGACAGAAAATGTCCTGTTGATTTGGGTTTACATGTAAATTAGTTTGTCATGGTGTTTTTTTTTTTTTTTCCCCTGGAGATAATCCAAGACTCAGGCATTTTACATTTTAGACTAATGTTCTGATACTGTAGGATTTTGGACAGGCAGTTTAAATTTATGAGCCTTGCCTTCCTCTTTTGTAAAAAATAAGCACAGGAGCGCACACTTCTCTGTGAGGAGTAATAAATTACGTCTGAAGAGTATCTTGCTTGTATATGGTAGGTGTTCAGTAAGGTACTTAGAGGTTTTTCCATGTAAAATAGGAATTGTTTACAACTGTAAAAATTATTGATCGAGGATTTTCTCAAACTGAAAGCGCACACAAGCAATCTGATTTTCAAGATAAAAATTGCTAGGCATATAACAGTTCCTTGCCTATGTAATAAATTTCCACAGATTTTATTTTATCATCGTTAATTTTAAACAAGAAGTGGTAAAGTTAAGTGGGTCAGAGTACATCTTTAAAATAGTGTAATTGAATCATTGGCAGCCATTGATCAATTTTCAGTTGTTAGTTGTAGTTCTCTCCAGACCTGCCTGATCATGGTAAGTCCGGGCAAGGCAGAATACTTGAGAATACAGAGTGCTGGACTCCATGGTAGACATGCTGAGTAAGAATATGTAGATGCTTGGCCTAGAATTATGAATTATTTGGGGAAGGAGATAAATGTATTTAAGATTAGGAAAGTTAGGGAAAAATCGAATGGGAAAATACATCCAAATAATAAAATCATAGATATGAGTTAAGGATTTTAAAAGTGTTTAAAAAACAGATGTCAGAAATGGCAAGAATTCTTGTCCTAAATAACTTCACTCCATTGGTCAGTTTGTCCTGTTATTCAGGCTCACATTTTAAAGCTGCAGGCTCCTCAGAAGTCTGTGTACCTCCTTGAAACTAGATATTCCCTACAACACGACTGATGTTTTCTACAGGTAACAGGGTGTTGTCAATACAGGTTCCGAAAATTGCCAAAGTTAAATTAACACCTCTCCATCCTTAAATGAATGACAATTTGGGGTGTCAATGGTTACACATTGGGTAGTTGAAAGAAAACTTGAAAATGGCGATATTGGCAGCAAAAAAACAAACAAAAAAAAAAAGTGTGACCTTCTAACAGAGTACAAGATTAGACCTTCCAAAATAGAATGTTGACTGCCTCTCCCTCTTGTCTTTTTTCTAAATCGTGTGTATATTCTTTTAGTCAGTGACAGAGAGTCACAGCACTCCTGGATCATTCTGCTTCCAACATGGCCTCACACTGAAACAAGGTTTTTTGATTTTGGGTTTTTTTTTTAAAATCAAAAACCCTAAAAGTTATAATAATCCAACTGAAATTAAAAGAATCTTCAAAATACATGGTTTATGTGTACATTTTCAAACTAAACATATTTGACATGCAAATGTCCACAAACCCTCTTTTTTGTTCTCTTAACTGATAACAAAATCTCAACCCAATATGAGCAATAAACAATGTGTAATCCATCTCTTTTAAGTATCATCTTAGTTCAGCAATTCTATGGTATGTATTATTCCCAGTGCTGGTCTCACCCCCACTAGAACATGGGGGCGGTGGGAGTGAGAGGAAAGTCAGGGAAGTCTTCTAGAGAGGAGCATCCACGTCAGTGAAGGATTTTAGTCTTGAGTAGATATTGACAAGGAGTAGAAGCATAGTAGAGAGTGGCCATGGCCAAAGTCAGGGCACTAGCAGAGGCTAACACTGTGTGTAAAACACAACCTCATGTATGTGTTTCTGTTTGTTGAATTCATTTTATTTGTCTATATCAATTATGTACATAAGGTACTCGTATATAATGAAGTACTGAAAAAATTATCTAAGCTGTTTTATATCTCAAGAGTTTAAATTTCTCTACAGTTTTAACCAACCCAAAATCACTGATATGATCAAAATTAATGTCTAATGTTAAAACTTGAAATAATGGCATTCTCTAATTATTAAATTCTAATCTTTTGGCAGTTTCCTCCAAATTATCCATTTCCCATTTTTGAGACTTATAATTAAGCACTCATTGTCTTTTAATTTAATTCTCATTCATTACAAGAAATTATAATTTTCTCTAAATTAATCAAGAGAACTTAATCTCTATATCTAACATTTATTCCTTTATCCTTCTACAACATTATGACTCTCCCGGATTTCTGTTACCACTACATAACTTATTCTGTATTAATGCTCTTCATTTTGATATAGCATGTCTTATTTAATTAACCACCTTTCTGAGAGGCTTAACCATACCACTTAAACTTTTCCCATTTGTCACTAGGCCTATTCCCACTTCTTTAGACTTTAGACAAAATAATCCTGGATGAAGAGTGGTTCATAAGTGTGTTAGTTGTTTTTTGTTACATTTCTTTTCCCCATTCATTCACTGTCCTTCTCTGAGTCCTTGCTCAGGACTTCTAGTTGGGCTGGAGCAGCTAGAGTAGATGAGAAGGTAGGCAGAGAGGACGAGGTCAGATTTCTTTCTTGCTGTTTACCTGTTCGGCACTATGTCTGATCAGAGAAGCTCTGACTCTTCCTGCTCTGTCTCTAACTTTCTTGTACCTTTTTTTTTTTGAGACAGAGTCTCACAATGTCACACTTGGTAGCGTGCCATGACGTCACAGCTTACAGCAACCTCAAACTTGGGCACAAGCGATTCTCTTGCCTCAGCCTCCCAAGAGACTGGGAGGCTGGGACCACAGGTGCCCACCACTAGGCCCGGCTATTTCTTGTTGCAGTTGTCATTGTCGGTTAGCTGGCCCAGGCTGGGTCGGGTCTGGGTTTGAACCCTCCAACTTTGGTGTATATGGCTGGTACCATAACCACTGTGCTATGAGTGCCGAGCCTGTACCCTTTTAAAACCATTTCATAGCCCTGTCAGTGGTAAGGACATTTTGCTCTTGCTAGTCTTTGTTCCCTGTTTTGATTTTATTCTTGATCTTGAGCAGATCTTGATCAGAGTAGAACTATCTAGGAGATTGTTCAAATAGAGAGATTTAATGACACATTGCCTCAGACTGATGCAATTTTTTTTTAAGTCAAGAACCCTAAAGTTATGATAATGCAACTTGAATTAAAAAAATATTGAAAATAAACAGCAGCAGCAGCAGCCGCAGCAGTGGGCTCGGCCGCCGTCCTTGCGGGGGACACCTCCGTGCCCCTTTAGGAAACACCCCTACCTCCTGCGAGGCCTCCTGGGCTCCGGGAAAACCACATTGGCTAGGATTGTAATTCCCGATTGGCATTTGGCTAAGCAGAAAACACTGGACGAGAGACCAGCTTATTACAGGACATCTCTCTAGGGACGACTGCAGTGACCTTGGCCTGGGAGCCCGAAGATTGTGCCTTTAGAGCTCCTTCATCACCAACTAGCTGGTGACTCTGGGCAATCTCGTAGCTTCTCTGGGCTCAATGTTCCTCAGATGTGACAACTGAGAGACGATTAGATTAGATGATTTATTGAGGATCCATCTTAATTTCCACTTGCCAGACTTAAAAATAGTTTGTGCATATTAGTTAGGCAAAGAGCTCTGACCTTGGTGTCAATTTATGGCTTCCCATTGAAATTCCACCACTCATCCATTTTGCTTTTCACACAACTCCTCTGTGCCTCCGTTTCCTCTCTTAAATGGAGATGTCTTCTCTGTCTGCCACAAAGGGTGGTTGTGAAGACCACATGTGTGGGAGAACTGTTCAAACTCTGAAGTGTTGTATACATTTTAAGAGGTGTTAGTTACTGCTTAGCTGTTGATCAGCTGTGATAAATGTTCAGTGTTCCAGGGAGCAGCCTGGTTCTGAGGGGAAGATGGCAGCTGACTCTGAGTCCTCCTGTCATGCCTGGCACTGGTGGTTCTGGGAGCAGGGGAGCCTTGGCAGCTTTGCATTTATATAAAAGTCTGGGAAGAAAGCAAGGAAATGGGCCACCACTCAGCAGGCAGGGCCCTGAGGGAATGGTGGGGAGGGAGTCTCAGGTGTGGCCCTCAGGAACTGCTTTCCCCACTTTTGGGGGGGTTGAAGTGGGAGAGTAGGGAAGGGCCAATTGTTTAAAAGTACACATGTGTAAAAACAACAGTAAAACTGTAAGGTTATTTACGAATTGTTGGATTCTTGGAAATTCACGTTTTCTTTATTATATGTATTATCCAAATTTTCTATAATGAACATGTATTTCTTAGAATAATAAAATTTCTTTTCTTTAAAAAATATTGAAAATATATGGTTTTTCCAGATAAATGTGTATCACATGCAAATATCCACAAAACCTTCTCTTTCATACTGGCTTATGTTTTCGGATAAAATACACTGATAAGACAACAGCAGGAACGGCCGAGATTCCTACAGATAATCAGGGGCAGAGATTCCTATATTTTCACTTTACCTTAGTTTCACTTCAAACATTTTTCATAGAACAAATAGCTGCTGTAATCAAGGACCACGATTAATTATTTTTTTCATGCTAGATGTTATCAAAACTTTACTTTTTAGTACAATTTCTGGGTTAAATTTTTAAAGGTTAAATTGTGTCAAAAATACTGAAATGTGGGACAATTGAACAACCTTCAGGTGTAATATTTTTAAGCATAAAAGGTAGATTTCTTCAGGATTGACAACATTATTTGCAATTCAATTATTTAATAAAAACTCCCTAAATCAAAGACTTGGCGTTTAAAGAGGAATAAAGATGGTGTTGAGTAATATTAAATAGAAGTAGTGTATGTAACCATTTCATAACCCAGTCCTGTGCAATAGTTACGTAAAGTGAGTCACAAATGCAAGCCATATGTGTAATCTTAAATTTTACACCAGTCACTGTTAAAAAATGTAAAAAAGACACAAGTGAAATTAATTTTAATATTTTATTTAATTCACTACACCTAAAATCTTTTGACAACATGAAAATTATTAATGAAATCCTTTGCGTTCTTTTTCACACTAAGTCTTCAGAATCCAGTGTGTGTTTTATACTTAGAGAACATCTCAATTCAGACAAGCCACATTTCAAGTCTTCAAGAGCTGCAGGTGGCAAGAAACTACCTTATTAAACAGCAAAGCTAATGGCACTCTGAGTGCCTAAAACTTAGGGCTAGAATAAGAGGAATCACCTTCTGAGATTTTTTTTCCTTGTTGCTTGTTCTTTATTCCCCTACCTAATTTCATGCAGTTCTGAAGATTCTGTTTCTTCGAAAGGACTGATACCTAAGCTCTTCTGTTATGTTTCAGCAAGAATCTGCAGAATGGATCTCTTTGTTAAGACAACAAAAAAGTTCTGTTCACAATACTTCCTATTAAAGAGAGTTAGTAATCAGAGTCTGGAAGGGTCTCGCTATCACTTATCCTGCCTGGCAACAGGTGGTAGATGAACCATTAAACTGCATTTCCCCTCAGACCACTATGTTGAAGACCCAGCCTTGAGCTGTGCTGGGGGTGAGCAACCTGCCACCCATCCTGGCCCCTGCACTTACACTACCTCTCTGACACCAGAGTGATTGATTGCATATTGGATTATAGCTGTTCTGTTCACCCTGGATTCAGCTGTGGCTATAATTCCATGATTTCACCACTCCTCTTTACACAGCCCACATGAGTACTGCTCAGATTCTAATCATCAATTGATCCACATACGGTGAGAGCCTTCCCTTAGTAAAAAGATTCAGCAACTTGTGTGTTTAACCTTCAACTAAGTCTTATTTTATATTAGTGATGAAGAGTTTTATACCTTTATTATTTCTCTGCTGTTGTGAATTGCTTTTGACTTTTCATTCTGACAATCTCACTGCCAGGTTTTATAACAACAATTTCTAATTTTTAATGGTAAATCTAAATAATCAAAGAAAGAAAGGCAGTTGTTGCTGCAATAAAGTTACATGGGTAATTATTCAAGCATAGTTAGCTTTCACTGAATGATTTTTTTTCAAGATGTCCTGCACATATTAAGAAATTACTAAATATAGTTATTATTAAATCAAGTTTGGGTCAAGCCTCAGAAATCATGTTGAGCTTATCCCAAATGCCAGCTTCTAAATTTATTTGGGATCATGGGTATTTTTTCTAACCCTCTAAATCTCAATTTTATCATCTGTAATATGGGGATAATTACAGTGTTTAACTTGTAGTTAAGAGTATAAATCAGATAATAGCTTTAATGTGCTTAACAACTATCTGCCACATAATAAAGTATTAGTTATTATAATTTTCTTTAAATTTTTTTGTCATAGAGACACCTACAAGAGGTTTCTGGATAAGATAAATCCCTCATTCGTGCCTTCATTCACTTAGTAAACAGCTACCACATGTTGAGTGCCAAGCAGTGAGCATACACAAGTGATCAAATGGACACTGTTACTCATTCCCGGGTCTTAGCCTACTGGAGGATATAGACTAATGCTTAAATGGCCACATCAAGTGCTTTGGTTGAGGACATACAGGGTGCTGTGGTGGGACAGCAAACCTAGATTTGGAAGGTGGAAAAGGAAATGAAGAAGCTCCCTCGTGAGGGGCAGCGCCTGTGGCTCAAAGAAGTAGGGCACCGGCCCCATATGCCAGAGGTGGCGGGTTCAAACCCAGCCCCAGCCAAAAACTGCAAAAAAACAAAACAAAAAACCAAAAAAAACAACTCCCTGGTGAAAGGGATACCTATACTGAAATATATGGAGTTGGGAACCAATCAAAGGGCTGGAGAGGAAGGTGTCAGAGTTCTCATCGCCCAGATGAACAAGTTTGGCACATTCCAGGAATAGAACAGAGTTCAGTGAAGCTGAGAGGAAAGCACAGAGCAGGGATGGCAAGATCGGGGTCTTGAAATGTGAGGAGCAGCTCATCCATATTAGAAAGCACACTTGCATGGGGAGTGACTGCCCCTGTCTGCTTCCAGGGTGGCTGTTTTGTGACGTCCTTTTCTCTTCACGGCTGTCACTGATCCCTGTTTCATAGCCGGTTTTCTCTTCTGGGAGCTTTCCTTGTGTCCCCAAACACACCCTTCTTCCTCCTTGCAAGCAAAATTGTTTATGGCATCATTGGGTTCTTCAGCGTTTCCCTCTACAGGGCTCTTTTCTTAACTTAAAAAACACTGTTCAATTTCATCTATCTGATGTTGCTATCAAGTAACTATTTCTTTGAGCAACTTTGGATCTGGTGGTTCTGTGTCCTGACTTGAGTTTGAGATGATCTGGCCCTGGCAGGGAGTTTCTGGAAAGCAGCCACTTGAAACCAGTCTGTTCAGACTAGACATGAAAATCTCACAGGCAGTTTATTGTCACGGTGGAATGAGCTTCCAGCATTTATGATTTAAAGGGACTTTCCATTCTTCCAGGAGTTCTTGGAGTGGAATTGTTTTGGACATCAAATCATAAATTTAAAGGAGGTGGTGGCAAGGGATATGTATGTGATAGCTTTGGTACATTTTATGTTTACTGTATATTGAAAAATTTCTGCATATTTCTGGCTCTTATAGTTGCTTAAATTAATTTTTCTTAAGATAGGACAATATTAAGATATGACATTTATCTTCTTTTTTTTCTTTCATTGTCAAACAATAATCATCATTAAGCTATATGTAAGAGTACTGCCAAAAGTTTTCAGGCCTGTGAGTGACCCCGAATTACTGTGTTTAATCTACTGGAATGGGCATTGTTTACATGGTGAATAGTAGTGATGTTTTGTAAGGAGTGAAGTAGAGTGTAAATGATAAAGAATTTTTCCCGCTTCACCATGCAGCCATTTTCATCATCTTGTCTGGTACCATCTTTCTTTGACATTTTAGAATTTTGCATTTTTAATTTCCTTGTCCTATAAAACTCACAATTTTCTTCTTTTCCAGTTATGTATAAAGGAGGCTAAAAGCTCCAAATACATTGGATACTTAATATTCTCTTGCTTTGCTCCTATGTGGTGTGTATTTGCTTGTGTATCTGTGTGTTTACTGAGAGGAGGAGTATATTCTATTTGTTTTTCACTCACCTTCGCTACAGGTAACTTCATAAAATCTTATCAAATGCATGGACAAACCTGGATATTATTCTTAAATACACAAGTTATTTGCTTTGTGGAGTAGAGAATTCTCCTCATATTTCTGCTTTTGGATCCATAAAACAAAAATATTGGCCAATTACATTCCAGTTAAAAACTCATGACTATGCTAATGATATAATAGTTTCCTCTTGGCTGTGTGTGGAAAAAGGGGGATGGAAAGGAAAATTACTGACTCTTCTATTCTATCAATTACTTTGAAATATAAACAAAACTCTTTGGGAGAAAAATTAAATCTCATGGTCCAAAATGGTCCTATTAATATACTGTAGTAATAATATATTAATCACTTTTTCTTGAGTCTCAGAGCTAATGAATTGGCTTTCTGAGGAGCTTAAGTTGCTCAAGGAAATGTGTTCATTTTCACACATAGGATATTATTTGCTGTGCCACAGAGTTCAGATCTGCCTATAAACCTGATTAGGGGCAAGCATTTTTTTCCTAGTCATAGCCAACTGATGCCTTTATCTCCTGCACAGATGATTCTATCCTATTGTGCTTGGCCAGGTGGGCTCACTAACTCAGCTCTATTATAGTCACATGTGAGAGGTCAGTTTCAAGAGTCAGGTTCCCTGTATTTAAATCCTCACTCACTCTTTTAATGTGTCCTAGGGTTAAGTTAATAATTGCCCTAAACTTCTACTTCCCCAGTCTATAAATTAAATGTAATAGTGACACCGACTTCACAGATTACTTGTGAGGATTATAGAATTCTAAGTATGAAAAGTAGAAAACACTTAAATTTTAAAAAACTATGACTAAAACTTCCCCTATTGCTCCTATTATGGCTAGTATTCCTATGACTGTTATTATAGAAAAACACAATCTTCCTAAATTGGACAGCTCTTAGAGGCCATCTAATTCAACTCTCCTGTTCTCTACTCTATCGTATGTTTAAATTTCTTCTACACTATCCCTGGCATATTATTTTCCAACATGGTTTATTCAAATATGTCATGTTTATTCAAAATTTGCTCTAGCTGGGAACTCTGTAATTCCCATGAATATCCATATCATCTTTGGACAATTCCAATCAGTGAAACGTGTGCGTGCGTGTGAGTGCCTGTGTGTGCATTTTGCATATGCCTCTGTGGCCTTCATCCTTCAGGTTCAGTTGAGCCTATTGGGGGTGTCCCAGAACTATTACAATCACCCCTTTTTATGCCAGTCATTGTGCTTCTAGTTCCAAAACATTATTTCTTGCTGTATTTAAAGCTGAATCTGTCCCAATTATTATTGCTGCTTCTGAACTTGACTCTGTTTCAGTATGTCTTGAAGAGTGTGGTGCGTAGGTCTTGATAACTAGCCCAGAGCAACTGTTGCAAACGAAAGCTATTTTGTGAGTCCCTCACATTATTATCATTCATGCCAAATTCATGGTACATTAAAATCTCCCAGTATTTCCACTTTTAAACTTTCACGAATATTTTTTTGTTATCCTTTCTATGTTACTGTTAATAACTAGGTCAATATAAAAGTTAGTGTATATTCTTATCCAACACATTTTTCAGACATGGAGTAGACAAGATTGAGGGTAGAGTCTTAAAAAATGACACCTTGTATAGTAAAAATGACTTTAAACAAGCACTTTTTTTTGGTATGGTCTGACTTTCAAGTTATTAAGTGTTTTATCACCTAGATCACATATGTGGTTTGCAATCACTAAGATATCATCAGCAGTGATGTCACATGTATTGCAAGGATTCTGATACACTAAATCTACAAAAAGTCTCCTTCCCTATGATAGGAGGATCATATGGAATTAAATTTACCCCATCACTTGTTTTCCTTTAGCTGACTCCAAGCAGTCATCACTTCCTCTCAATGCTCAAAAAGAGATGATTCTAAAATCCAGTCCAGTATCTTTCTCAGTTTTGTTTATGAGGTCATTTATTTTTGGTTCAAGAAATGTATCATTTTTCTTGAAAATCAAAACCTTTTTTAAAAGTCTCTGAAAACAAATGTACCCTATGTTCTCTCCATAACCACTAAAGTAACTCAGTAGTACTATCAGTATCACTGCTATACGAAATCATCTAATTTTTTTTTTTTGCTTTACTGCCTTCCAATGAAAATACTTTTACAATTTCTCATTAAAAGATCATTTTACTTTAATAGAAAAAAATGGAAGAGGGAAGCATATATATACTTGTTTGCCTAAATTAATTACTACTTTATTTGGTCACTGCTTTGGCTGTGGGTTTACCGTAATTTCTTCATCTCTCATCTTGGCTATGACTATTTCTGTAAATATAATTTATGTTTCCCCAGAATTGTGATCATCTAACTCACTATAGAAGCAAGGAAAGGCTATCTTTGAAACTCCTTTATGCTTATTAAAATGAAAACATGTTAAAAGGACACAGAGAGTGCAAAGGCTTAGTTAATGCCGAATAGGCTTTCTCAATAAAATATAAAATGTAGACAAGAATTTTCATGCTAATTCGTTTCAGAAAATGTGATTATGTTAGGAATAAGAAGGAAGAAATGAACACTCCCCCAACTGCATTTAACAGGAACTTTTTTCTTCTACAGTCACTCAACCAACAGACATTCACTGAATAGCACACGCTGGTAGAAACATATAAATAACAATAAAATGTGGTCATGTATGCAGATCACTCATAGTTTAGCAAGAAAAGGCCACATAAAGACCAGTCAAGTATATCATATTATTCTAAGTATGAGCATGAAAGTGAGCATAAGAAATTATGGGAGGGCTAGGCTCCTGTGGCTCAATGGGCTAAGGTGCCAGCCACGTACACCTGAGCTGGCGGGTTCAAATCCAGCCCAGGCCCGCCAAACAACAATGATGGCTGCAACCAAGAAATTATGGCAGACTATAGGAGGATCTCTGACTCCAACTAGGGATTGGAAATAGGCTAGCCTTCCTAAGGAATATGACATCCAAGATAAGACTCAAAAGACAAATAGAAAATAGCCAGACATTAGCAGAGGGGTTTAGGCCTAAGAACAGAGTGTAACTGGGTTAGGAAGGAAGGAGGTTGAAGGAGGCAATTCTAAGAAGAGGAAACTACTTGTTTACAAGCCCTCAGGCATGAGGCTGTCAGGTTGTTCAGGAAACTTGAAGCGCACTGTTGATGTTGATGACCAGAGAGCAGCGTGTTTGACGTGTGTGGGGTGGGGGTGAATGGTAAGTTGGGGTGAGGGGTAGATCTAGATGGTGATCTGTGGGCTGATAATGAAGCAATGTCTCTACCATGTTTCACTTTTACACGATTTTAAGAAGGAGAGTGACATGCTTAGATGGGTGTTTTAGAGACTGTGAGTTTGCACAACCTTACTCAGGATGTATGGAATGTGTCTGAGAAAGTGGAAGACATTGACCTGTTTCACCCACACAGTTCAGATTCTGTGACTCAATACGGATATTATACAAACTTATTCATAGTGACTGCCAAATCTCAAGGTCAAGGAACTTTCTAAGCAGCTGACGTAAAACCTAAAAGCTCAGCAGAATATTATATCGTCTATCTGTGCTCTATAGACAGAGCTTTTAAAGATTTATCTTTGTTCTATTCTATGTTGACACAGTCAACTGACCTATTGTGAAGAATCATATAAATTCCCAATACTGTCTGGGAAATCTCCACATACCATGAATTTTTGCCAATTTCTTCAATCTTTCAAAATACTTTGAAAAAATGTATTTGAAAAATATGTCTATAAGCTGATGTATAATACAGTTTCCAAGTTATTTATTCCATTCTATAATTGTGATAGGAAAAGAGTTTGATTTGGGGAACAAATAATAGTGTATTTGTAATTTGTAAAAATTGTAATGAGTAAATTTTAAAATTTATTTAACGAAAGCAGTAGGTAGTTATAATTCACTTGTCTGGGGATCATTTATCTAATATACTTGCCTATTTGTAACACAGTTAAGAATCTATAGTTAAGGGAAAAAATGTCTCCTGAGAAGGCAAATAAATCTTCTAACTCTCCACACCAAAGTTTGTGTAGCTTCCCAAAAGTTGTCATCACAGTAATGTTCCTTAAATCTTAGGGACATATATTCTACCAAATATCCACACAAGTTTGGTGGTTTTGATTTCTTCATCTGCAGCTGATAGATACAACTTATGATTTTGAAAGAGCATATTTGTATGAGGAGGTCAGTAATACGTGTGCTCTAAGGTTTTACTGACTTGAGATCTGGAGGTAGAGTAACTGGTAATAATGATTGCTGATTAGCAAGGATGAAAGGCAGGGAAAAAAACATTTTGAAATCGGCAAAAAAAAAAAAATCTTTCAAATGGCAGTCATATGTAGCCATTTATAGCATAATTGTATCTGCCCCCAAATAGTCATCAATTCATTACATTGACTTTGTCATCGAAGAATGTGGAAGGGTACATTTTTATGATGATTTTTCATGCCAAATGACCAAAAGGTATTACAAACATTAAAAGATAACCTCTAGTTTTCTGCTCACTCACTCATGTTGAGTGCCTACTTACAGATATTGAAGGAATAAATTCAGCTTTGCAATTTTTGTTTAAATTATCATTTACAGTATATATGCCCAGTGTTGCTGCTCATTAACCTATTCATTAAACAGTAACTTATTGTTGCATTTATGAAAATATTTTACATAACAAAAGTCAGCATCCCTAACAAATGGCAGGGAACCCAGAGCTAAATAACCCAACAACATTAACTATTTTCTGCACATTCACTGTGTGCTTTCTGCTTTGAACTACACATATGTGGTTTTATTTAATATTTATAATAACTGGAGGTGGGAGGTATGATTATTATTCCAGGGTTACAGATATGGAAACTGAGGCTTGAGAGGTTAGCCCATAGTCACAAAGCTAGTTAAATAACTGAGCCCAATTCCAGACCGGAGTCTGCATTACTAAGCACCGTGTCGCCTTTCACTGTACCGTCTTCTATCTCCAGGGCTCCTGAATTTCAGTGATTGGCATGCCTGCAGATGACACACCGAAGCTCTTCAGGGAATATGGATCAGGTTGCAATTGGCTGCTTCTCCCCAGCATCCAGTTATCTAGTCAAGTGGCAAGCTGCTCTATCTTTTATCTTTTTAACACTTTCCATTGTCAGAGCGTCTGTAATTTGCTGCCTGGCACTGGTTAGAAAAAGAAACAGTTGTTGCTATTGTTGCCACTAGTGCTATTGCAAATTGTTTTCATTGTGGTCTCAGCTACCACCACTGTTTCTCATCTTTATCACCTACACAATTGATCACTTTTCTCCCTTCTGAGAACTTTGGTCTACTGTTTAGCTTTTGCATGTGAACTGTAGATTTCACCACCTAATGCCAGTCTCCACATTATTCCTTAGAAATCAGAATTTATGAAATTTAGTCTTTAATTTTTCCACCAACTTTGGACTGTCTTTGTAATTATCGGGGATAGTAGAGCCACTTCTCTTTGAGCCACGCCTTAGGCCAGTGGTTCTCAACCTTTCTAATGCTGTGACCCTTTAATATAGTTCCTGTGGGTCGCGACCCACCACTGCCTTCGGCTGTTCTCAATGACAGACTAATTCTGGAAAACTGAGGATCTCTGAAGTTTAGATAGTAGTAATGAGCGTGTGTGTGTGTGTGTGTGTGTGTGTGTGTGTGTTAAATGAAAGACCTAGCAATAGAGTGATGAGGAACTTAGGGGATTTATAACAAAGCTATTCAGGTTTTAATTAATTAAGTTGATTAAATCTATGGAAACTACAACCTAAATTTATGTGGCTCATTTAAAGAATTTAATTGCCCTATATTTATAAAGCAAAGCTTTTGATTATAAAACAATATGTAGGTAAGCTGGTCATGGTGACTCACTAGCACTAGCACTTCGGGAGGCCAAGGCAGGTGGATCACTTGAGTCAGGAGTTCCAGAGCAGCCTGAGCAAGAAGGAGACCCTGTCTCTGCTAAAAACACAAAAATTAGTTGAGAGTGGTGGCGAGAGCCTGTAGTCCCAACTAGTTGGGAAGCTGAGGCAAGAGCATTTCTTTTCTTTTTTTTTTTTTAAGTAAATCATGGTTGTGTACATAAATGCAATCATGGGGTACAATGTGCTGGGTTTATATATAGTTTGAAATATTTTCCTCAACCTGGTTGACATAGCTTTCATGGCATTTTCTTAGTTATTGTGTGCAGACATTTATATTCTACATTTCTTGAACCCAAGAGTTTGAGGATGCTATGAGCTATGATGCCACAGCACTCTACCACGGGTGACAAAGTGAGACTCTGTCACAATAACAAAACAAAACAAAACAAAACAAAAAAAGACAACCCCAAAACAACAACAACATCAAAAATGAGAAACCAATATGTAGGTAAATCTGATCAAGTTCATCAACAAAATATCAAGCAACTGGCTTGGTGGAATGTAAGGGAAGAAGTATTTGAAAGTGTGATGTAGTAAGTAAACCAAAGATCTCAATTTTATGACTAGTAGGAAAGATTTTGAGATAGGTAGACTTGAGCTCAGATGATGCTTTACCCTCGGAGTCAAGGCACAGTATAAATTTCTCCTAATAAGGAGGGCATGGCCCAGATCAGCAGGCCTCTTTTTCATAATTTCAGGCATGGGATTAGGCAGAACTATCAAAGAAGTCTACTTGGAGCCTGAACATTGGTATGGGCATACTTAGAGACAAGACTCCCTTTCATTGGATGCCTTGTTTCTGACACAAGTTAAGGATTAGATTTAATAGGAGCCTTACCATTATCTCCTAGATACAGAACAGGAGAAATAGCCGTAGTGTTGAATGGGAAAGAGGACAGCGAGAGGCAGAAGCCAAGACAGCTTCCCATTCATACTCAGCTCAGGGTTTCACCAGCACTTGAGTGCACAAATATTAACAATTAACACTCCCAACCACACTATGGTCACATCATCACATCATTGTAGTTTATAGACTTATCGTCCCGGGAGGACATTTCCCTCATTTTCCTCACCATGGCAAACTTCACGCTGTGTGATGGCTTGACTCAAGTCCCACTTTTCCTGTGGAGCTGAGCTAAGCATTCCAGGACACACAGTGATATCTATTTTTCTTCAAGGTGTTATGATTCTCATTAATCATGGTAGCCCTTGATTACATGTTGTCTTAAAATTGTCAGAAGTTTATTACGACACGAGGTAGGATGGATTTTAGATAAAGAAGTAATTGGAGGCAAAGAGACTATTTTAAAATATGAGTACCATGTGCCTGACAATAAGAAATACAAACAGAGAGAGAAACAGTACATCTATAAATTCTTGACATTCATGAAGCATAGAAATTAAACCATGCCTGTCAGTTCTTTCAGACACAATGTCTTAAATGCTTTCTATAGCAAGTTCTAATCTTTGGGGAAAACTCTTTTGCTTTACATTTTCTAAGAAATTTAAAACCATCTACACTGAGATCAAATGCTTTGTTTTCCCCCCCACGAAGGTGATTTATGTTTGTGTAACTTGTCTTTTGCTAGATATAGACCTTGTCACCTACTGCTAAAAGTAAAATAGCATATTCCAACATTAAAATGCTGCTTCATTGAATACTGTTCAATTAGAGATTCCTTGCAAATAGTTTAGAAGTCAAATGACTTTTGCAAATTCTGCAGAACCCAAGATTTTATTGATCAGCATTAAAAAATATTTGACATTCTCTATTATGATATTATAAATAATTTAAAACTATAGCAAAAGCTTTTTAAATTAGAGACTTATTTTCATAGAAAAAGGTTAATTCACAAGCAGATGAAGAATATTTCACATCTTAAAGTCTGGAAGACACATCACAAGGAACAATGTATTTTTAAGGGAAGAATTTAGTGTCATCACAACTTTAAATATAGCCCTTATAGATAGCTCCTTATCAGCAGTGTAACAGCTTCCCTTTCTTCTATCTCACTATTTCTTTAATCACTTTGGGAAAGCAAATCCCAATGGTAGCCTGCCATCACGACCAAAGATGATAACAAAACTGCTCACGTAAAGAAGGCTCAAAGTTTAAATTGCTATTGCTCTAAGCATTTCCCACTCCACTGCCTAAATGGGGCTAAAATAACTGATTGATTCAAGAATGAAAGCATCATTTTTGTTAAATTTTTTTAAAAAAAACAAATTTACTCTCAACATAAGTAGCTAGAAAGAGACATTTAGTAAGTCTCAGTATTGAACCCTTTGTCTCCCTCTGCCCCCATATATAAAATATATTTCAACGAAAGGGCTTTGCAACTTCCATAATATACTAAAGGCAAATTGACGATCTGGGAATACTTTGCCTTTTGTCTTTGTTAATTGCTGTTCTGTCAATGGTGTAGATGTGTGTATCACATGCTAGGTGTGGCTACATGACTTTACATTTCCAGAATACACAGTGAGAAATATATTTAAAAAGGGGAGAAGTACTTTAAAAAAATGTATTTCATTCAAACCTTGTTGCCTGGTTTTTGGTATAATTTTTAGTTGGATGTACTTTTTACCACATATACACTTTCCTTTTACTACGTTCTGGAACATTATTATAATGCTTCCCAGTGTCTGACTTCTTTTTTCAACTTCAAGTATAGGACAACATGCTAAAGGGGCAATATATCTTTCTGAACGCAGGGAGGAGCTTTGAGGATTTCTCATGGCACCAGGCTTGAACGACGGGATGGGGAGAGAGCATGACAGGGAAAGACTTTTTTAGGACTTTATTACCATTAAAATACAAAAGAACTTTCTAAGCCCTTCTACAAACAGTAAAATAAAGTAATATAAAACTTTATCTTCAAATTTACTAAGTCTGAACTATCTAAATATGGTAAAATAAAGTAATATAAAATAGCATCTTAAAACATTCTAAGAGTAAAAAGTCTCCAACTCTTAAACACACTTTAGTGTTTCTTATGTCCCTTAACAACTGAGATCCTGGCCCTGCTGGCAAGTACAGTGTAGCTGTATTTACATAGAAAGGTCACATTGTTTACAGTGCTGATCATTCTAATTCATTGCTCATTAGAACCACTGGGATAAATGGAACCCGCAGGAGGTCCGTGTGTCTGCCATTCTTAACACCCCATTCTCAGAGAAGTAAATAGGATTGCCTGTTTCTTCTATTTACGTCTATACCAATCTGCCCAGAGAAATGGTTTATTTTAAACACTTTACAAAATAATTCTGTAAAATAATAACTCAACTTCAGCACAATTCAATCTTTTTAAAATTAGCTACTATAATATAATATACCCTCATTCAATAAGAGGGAAGGAACTATCAAATTTAAAGTCAAGACTGGGGACAACAACAAACTTGCCACAGTCACACTTTGCTGGCATTTTAAAAGCCCACAGATCTAAGAATACACACATTTACTTATCTCATGAAGACATAATCACACTGTCATCCATTTTTGAACCACAAAAGATGGATAGTATAATGCGTGCTTATAATGGATTCATTAATTATCAAAATAGATAAGTGTTTCATCAGGTATATACAGCAGATAACATCTATCTTTTCTCATAGAAGAAAAAGATTAAAGTAATTCTTATATACATATTGGGAAGGAAACAGCCTGCTCTCCTGAGACTTTCATAATGTGACACTAGATAATACACTCTTCCACAGATGGCAAAGTTACACAAACACAGATACAGAGGACTTATTTCATGTTCAAGGAGGGCAGCTGAACGCTGGAGGAAAGCCACTCGTTCCCACCATAAATATTACACAGCATTCATGCTGGTTCTTCATAAACATGCAGTCACTATAAAAACCTCACAATAAATTTCAGAGGTCTTTTTTAAATCCAACATTCCTTTTAGAAATTGCAGAACCGTCTGTCTAATATACACAGGGATCGTCAATAACAATGAGAAAGTTGGGTGTAACACATCTGATCTCAGTGGCAACTACTGTTAATAGAGGACACAAGGGCTCTAACCACCAACACTTACTGGTTCTTTCTCTAAATTAAGGGTGATCGGTAAAACAATAAATTGATTATTTTTTGAATGTGGTCATCAACATTACATTGCAATTATTTTCCATATTAAAACTTTTACTTTCACCCATTAAGTGTTTGAAATTCAAAAATTCTATCCACATAACCTTGCCTAAATTCATCTGAAAGAAGAAAAATAGTATTCTTCAATTTTTGACAGTTGCAACCAGAAATAATTAATTTGGAGGGTAAAATGATCCTACAGATAAAATGGAAGTAAAATGTGTTTTCCACTGGAAAAGAGCCTGATCTTCCTTAACGCAATGCACGATGATAACTTATTTCATGTGGATTACTAAGATCATTGATAAAATACATTTTGTCAATGTGTTCACTTGCTTTCACATGAGCGACCTTTACACGTGTAATTGTTGCTAAGGACAAGCCTCTTGGTAATGTTTGTTCCAGATTTCACATTGTTGAATTTAGGAGCACCCACATCACATGACCAAGCATTTCTCTAGTCCCTTTTCAAGCGCTTTTAATTTGAGAATGAGAATAATTTGCAATACAGTATTTTCTAACAAGTAAAAAACGAATTTTACGTACAAGAATTACATGCATTTATTTATGCACTTTTAAATTGGATTTATCTGTGGTAATAGATTGTAAAATGCTGTATTATGTTATATTTGTTTCTGCCATTAGCTAACTGTAAGTGATCTGATTACACAAATACCCTGTAAGAATGCTCTGTATAAGAGCTGGAAAAAAATTTTCTTTGCCTATTAGTTCTAAAATACCTGATAGATGTGACATTTGCGTGCCTGTGGCATTTAGTTTAACCACATTATCTCACTGTCAGATTTACACTTATAAAATTGTATGCAATCAAGTAAGTTCTTTTAAACCTAATGTATATTGTGATATTGATCACGCCAAACATTTTGAATTGCAACACCACCGACTAGATAACATACGGTTCCCCGCGTGCAGTTCACTGAATAATGCATTGCTGTTTAGGGTGAAGAGACATGAAATAACTCAGTTGTTAGTAAACTATTTAAATGCACTTTGCCAACCTGAGTGAAACAAATGTGTAGGGATATTAAAAGGAAAATGCTAGAAATGAAAGCCGTCAGATTTGTGGGTTGTTTAATTTTCACCGCACTCTACAAGCAGAATTCGAGTTTGTCCTTTAGAGTCATTATCAATTCATTTGAGGACTCATGTAAACACTGATAAACGGTTCCGGGGAAACAGACACGGCAAGAAGGCTCGGAACAGGGGTGCAGACTCAGGCCACGGGTGTGGGAAGACGGAGCTTTTCTTGCAAAGGTTGTGCTGTAGTTTGTGTTTCTACAGATTCTTATGATGACATTTTAGGAACTTAAGATAAATTCCATAGGTGAAATAAAGGAAATGCGGTTAATCCTTTGCTAGTTTTGCCAAAACTGAGATAATATTTTTAAAAATACTATCTTAAAGTTATCAGACCTAAAGTGCTAATTGTTCTGAGAACTAGAACCATAAACATATATATAAATTAAAGCATTTTTAAACCATTTTATGAATAAGCACAGGTATTTTGGTCAATGCCAGTCTTCTCCTCCACACTGAAATTACATGGAGTTTACCACCAAATAGTATTGCTCATGTTGGACAAAGTTGAACTGAAAATGTTCAAAAACCAATTTTGTGAAAAGTAATTTTTAGATGTCTGTTGAAAAATAATTTTTACATTAAGGAACACATATAAAATAATAAAACAAGTTCACTTTGAAAACAATCTTTTTAAAAACATTGAAACTTTTTTCTGTCTTTTGGTTTTTCCTTTTATAACATAAGGGTCATAAATATTTTTATCCCGTGTACTTAGTTGAATATTTTAATCTTAACTCAAGGGTTAATGTGCATAAGGTTGTGAAGATTTGTGAGATGTGAAGAGTTGTTTTACTGATCAAAATGTATATTTCCACAGCAAGTATATTCCTTCCCTTTAAAAGCCAATGTAAATAATAAGCTAGAACTAAATTCACTAATTATGTTCAACTTAGCTTGCTGCAGACTTGAGTGACAGCCGCTTTTCTGACTAGTTCTTCCCTAGCCTCACTCCAGAATAGAGCTGGCACCTTCCCCTATGCAAATGAACATCTAATTAGAGACACCTCCCAGTCAATAAACCGCTTTCTTATCACCAGTTATATTACCTGACAGGCCCTTTCTCTCCAGTCTTGGCCCACCAAGAATCTTCATTCATTTTCTCTTCTTCTTCTCTGCAAAGTGAACTGATCCCGCATAATCCCTGGAATAATGTAGCTTCTCTGTGGAAGAGCAGCTTCCCTCGCCCCCTTTTACATCAAGCTAATGGAGCCAGTAGGTATCCTATTGATCTTTTCTCTATATGGTTTCCACAAGGATTTGACAGACTTCCTTACAGGTTAAACATCCAGGCTTTCTGAAGTGGCTATAAAGCTTTGTTTTTGATTTTTCTAACTTTTTTTTTGAAACCCTTGCTCATCTGTAATCTTTAAAAGCTCAGTTGATGCCATGCACAGCAAAGCCTTATTTCTTTGCAGAACTAATCTCGACACTGTCTAGTGTTGAGTACAGTTGTCTGATTCAAATCTTCTGTTACAAAGCAGATGACATCTAGCTAGATGTCATGAGAAGAGCCTAACAATGACAATTCACTTATCCCTTAGAAAGAATCAATTCTCCCACAATGCATCTGTCAGAGAACTCTCACTCAGTAAAAGCAATTTTTCTAGCTGTCTGACACTGTAATTGCTCTTAAATTTTCAATGAACGTTTTACAAGGACTCCCCTGAACCATGATGAAAAACTTAACTTTTTTCTAAAAATGAGAGGCTGACAGGATGAAAGAGGTCTTTCTCTTTAAAGCCTTGCTTGCTTGAGTAGGAATTCTTTCATATCATCAACAAGCTGTTGAATAGAGGATAGATTACTTTCCATTTATTTCATCAATCAGATTAAAGGCTCTCCTTCACAATGCCCTTTAAACAAGAGCTGTTTATGATGTCCTCCCAGGTTTGACTTTAATGTAGTATTAAATCACTATGGACAGTGGAGTCAGGAAAGAATATAAATATGACGAATATCTGACAATATTTAAGCATTGCATATATTTGTGTCATTATCTTCATTCTTGTCATAAAGAGATATAAATAGAAAAAGAAAAACAACCCTATGTTTGCTCTTCTTTAGTCTAAAATAAAAATCAACACACTTTTCTGTATCAGTAAGCAGAAATGCCAAGCATAGAAATGATTTTCCCTCTCTGATCAGCAATTTAAAGAAAAAAAATTAAAAATTAAAAAGTAGAGATTTCATTTGTTTTCTCCTCAATATATGTTCACAGCCTTTAAAAATAAAACTCTGAGTTCACGCATTCTTTGTGAGTTCAAATGGAAAGGATTGACTGAACTAAAAAGAAGATTTTTCCCAAAGGAATACAGGACCCAAAAGTCTGTTTCTTATCTCCAGTTTTAACAGTTTCTTTTTTTTATTTTTCAAAGAGAAAGTTGAGTATTTCAAATAGGTTAAAATAATTGCTTTAATACGTACATATAGTCATGCACATGGTCAACTATTTTGAGGTCCGCATGAACTTTATGGCCACCCTGTATATACGTGAGTAAATTTGCTGAATGAATGATAAAAAAATTTAAATGCTGCACAATTCCTTAGATTAGATATATAACATAAAAGTGATCAAACCTTCCATTTTAGTCCCTGGTAATATTACAACTGCTTTAAGTTGAAAATGAAATTTAAATTTCAAATTCTAATATGAATTACCCCAAATGAGGAGGACATTTTATTTTAATTGTGAAAAAATATGTGAACTTGTGGGAGGGAGTTTTTCAACCATCTTGTCCTATTTACCACTCTGCACAAGCAGCTCCTAAAGAATTGCTGTGGTATCTTTCTAGCTTCTGCTCAAATACCATCAACAACTGGAGTCTTCACTCTCCTCAGTCAGTTTATGTATTTTCACACAGTTCTCTGTCAGACAATGTCTTTCTAATATTGAGTAGAAATCTGCACTCCATGATACATTGCCCATTGTTTTATAGGTCATTATTTTTATTTATACAGACCAAATTTTCAAATACCATGTACATACATTTTCAAACATGTCATTTGAAACAATAAATATTCAATATTAAGATGTGTAAGTTTTTGAAGACCATTCTCTTGTGTCTTTAGTGTTAGTGCCTACAAGAGTTTTTTTATGTATTGATTGCAATTAAATAGGAACAAGTCATCTAGTCATTTAATCTACACGATTTCACGGAATCGTCAATTCAAATATCTTGACATACACATCTTTTATTTAGAGAAAATTAGGCACAGAAACATTAAGTAAATTGCCCGAGTCACACAGTTAGTGATCAGAGAGTTAAAATTCAGACCCACATCTATCAAGTTCCAAGGGCCATCATCTTTTCACTATTTCACACTATCTCTTGTCCTTTTTTTTATGCCACTATCCTTTTTCTCTTTTCCTTTAGAATACACTTTTCTTGGGGAAACATAAAAGTAGAAGCAGGAAAATAATTAAGATGTCGGTTCTGTGGTTCAGACAAGAACTGGGACACTACTATGTGATGGTAGAGATGGTGACGGTGGAGCTAACGTCTGAAAATGAGTGGACGGATTTCATATCTATGTCTGTCTAAGTATATCATTTCTGTGTCTCTTTCTTCCTTTATTTTTCTTTCCCTCTCTCCCTCTTTCCTTCTCTCGGTCTTTTCTTAATCTGACACACTGATACACACTTTTGTAAGCTTTCCTTTCCCTTCCTAAACATACTTTGTATGATAGCATCCAAGTCATTGATGAAATGTTTGGAAGAGATGGAGTTGAAAACAACACTCCTCAATACTCCACTTAGAGTCTTTCCTTTTGGCCATTATCAATCTATTACTTGGAAGGCCTCTGTCAGCAACCAATTCCCTGAATAAATTTATTCATCAAATCTACTTTTCCTCAAGGTGTCAACCCAAATCTCCTTAAAGCTTCGATCAAATGCTTCTTTTTCATACACTTTGTGTATAGCATTATTCTAATCAAACCTTCTAGGATATAAAATAAAGTGTAGCTAACTTGGTATGCACATGCTTTTAAGAAAGAATCTGAATTCACTTAAAGACACTTCTGCATTGATCTGTTCATGAGGAATTGGAAGTGGAGAACCATTTTCAGCTGTGGTGTGGAGTTTTGTTCTTGAAAATACATCCTTAATTCTGGATATATTTTTCTGTTTTGTAGTTCGCTTCAGAGATTTGCATGTTCATTTATTTGCTGTATTTACCCTGAGTTTTCATAGGGTTGGGTAGAGTGCTTGGGGAAGACAATCTCACTTGATTTTATTTTCTTTCCATTAATGTCCCCTGTTCCTCACTGCTTCTAATTTCACTAAGAAAACAGGGACTTTCAGCTGGGGTCTCCCTGTTTCCTCTGCAAATACTTACCAAGTTGTGTACATTTACCTGTTTGAGATCCGTTCTGCCATTCTCTGCTGTGGCCACCTTTGAGGTGTTTGGTTGGTAATTTTCTTTCTTTCTTGTGTCTATCTATATCAATCTATATGTATGTATATTGTGTATGTAAACTTCTGCTTGCTACTTTGCTCTTAGCAAGTAAACCTGTGTGTCTCTACCATTAAAAATGCACAAAATCCATGCACCAAAATGTCCACTCCCTCTAGTTACTCCCTTTTCCCTCCTTCACCCCTCACAGTCACGATTCTTGAAATAGTAGACCAACCTCTACATCACTACACTTTCTCCTTTCCTTTCAGGCATCAATCCATTAGAATTCAGCTTCATATTCCACTTAAATTCCCCTGCTAATATTACCAATGATACTTCTATTGCCATCTGCTATGTCTTCTTACCTTAGTTAACTTTTCTTTGGTATTTGACATGATAACCAAGAATATTAGATTCTGAGATACTAAACGCTCTGGCTACTTTTTAAAAGGATCATTTTATGCTTACACTTAAAATACGTTTTCCTTTGGATTCCATGTCTAGCTTTCTCCTTTTTTCATACCTTGCCTTCTCCCCAGATGATTGCATTCAGGTCGAAGGGTTTAAGCACTGACTATAAAATCTTGGTCTCCTTCTCAGGCTCGGAGGCTTCTCTTTGAGACTGAGATCCACATACGACTGTATATACAGGTTGGCAATCCTACCGACGTTTCACTGCCTCAATAAGTAAAGCTGACACTTCTTTATCCAACTATCTTCCTATTCCTGTATTTTCAGGATTTTAACCCAAAGGAGAAGAAGCATGATTGACACTGAGTAAGTAAAAATAAATCAAGAACCTTCATGTATAGTCTGTAGAAAGAATCAAATGGAACTCATCTATTTTCCAAACCTTACTTTAGCTACTAATCCGCCTGAACTTGCAATATTCTCGGTCTTCCATTCTATTGCAACACTTAGGTGGACAACTATGTCAGTTGCTATCCAAAGTGATCGCCATCACCATGCTGTGGGACCTATCTGTCCTCACCTACTCAATAGCTTTGCTCCTTCATATATTTTCTTTCTTCTACACCATCGACTTCTTTATATCCATACTGGATCATTCCCATCCACATACCCACCTCCTTTATCTCCCCCTAACTCCAGAAAGCGTTACTTTGACTTCATATCCTTCTTCAACAATATCGTCAGTGCTTTGTTATTTCTCAAATCTAATATTTAAAAGATTGCTTTACAATAATAGTCTCTACTTTCTTCTTTTGAAATTTCTTTTCAACCTCCTCCAACTACACAGTGCTCTGAAATGATTCTTGTGAAGTCACTGATTCCCTCAAATGCCTAAGTCGCTTCTCCGTAGTCCCTTTTTCTTTTAATCTTTCAAATAGCCTCTGACAAAGTTGATCGGTTCCTACCCTGACCATGCTATTTGAATTGCAAATCACTTCTCCCCGGACTCCTAGCACTCTGGATCCATGCTAATAAGTTTTACTTTTAAAATTATTCTTCACAGAAAAAAGTCATCCTGTATAATTCTTTTTTCTCATTATGTTTGTTTACCCAGGAGAATATGACATCTAAAATAATAGACATTTTTGTGAATAAATGAAAGCACTCTATTTTTGACTCTTGCTTTTCTTAGCATTTTATCATTCTCTATTGGTTTTGTTCCCACCTTGCTGTTCTTGTCTCTCAGTCATTTCTAACTGTTACAGCACTAAATTCCTAGTTTCTCCTTAAATAGCCATATCTAGATTTGAATGTTTTGCCATATTTATTCCACGGACCCCCTAATTTATAAATGTTTCCCTGAGTCTTCGTTTCATAGAAATCTACCTAGCACCTCTTAGATGTCTAGACGAGACCTGTTAAGATGTCCAAAATAAAATCCTTAATTTCGGCCCCCAAACTACTTATCCCAAAGTTTTCCCCATCTCTTATTTCCTGCTCCCTATTGTTCAATCTCCAAACATAAACTCTTCCTTAATTCCTCCATTTACCTTATTCCCTACCAGAAAAATCACAGCCTTATACCTTTCCCACTCAACATCAATAGTTTTCTGTTCCTATTGTTTCATACTTCATTTTCCTACAGTAGTGATTTTTTAAAAACATAAATCATGCATGACATGGCAGGGCACCCGCCCCTCCCAGTAAAAACTCTTCAATGTCTTCCAATTATTCACAGAAATCAATTCCGAGTTACTCTTTCTAGCTCAACCTGACCTGGTTCTGTATGTTTATTACATACCATGATCCCTCTAACTCATTGTTCTCCACCTACACTTGCTATTTTCCCTTCCTCAAACATATGAAATAAGACATTTCTATTAGCTACTTTATCCTTCTTAGTATACTCCGTATTGCTTCTCATTTTACTTGAAATATCACCTTGTAAGATAGATCTTTCTTGATTATTCAGGGGACCTTATCTTATATTCATCAAAGCAATATAAAAGAGATGTTTAAAATTTTTAGTTCAGTGCTTTTTTTCCATAGTTAGCAGGAAGTTTCTTGAAATCAGAAATATTGTCTTTGTTCTTCACCACTGTATCTCTAAAGTGTAAAGCAGTAACACGCATATATACTCAGTATTTTTCTTTCTTTTTTTTTTTTTTTTTTGAGTCAGAGTCTCATCCTTTTGCTGTGTCATAGCTCACAGCAACTTCAAACTCCTGGGTTTGAGCAATTCGCTTGCTTCAGCCTTCTGAGTAGCTGGGTCTGCAGGCACCCACCACAACGCCCAGCTAGTTTTACTATTTTTTAGTAGAGATGGGGTCTTGCCCTTCCCAAGGCTGGACCTCCTGAGCTCAAGCAAACCACCTGCCTTGCCCTCCCAGAGTGCTAGGATTGTAGTCTTGAACCACTATGGCCCGCCTCAGTAAATTTTTCTCAATAAATGTGTAAAAGTCTTTTTTATTGACCACCTTCATGAGTTAATAATATTTTCATTTTTTGCTTCCTGTGCATTCTGACACTGCTATCATTAGGACTCCATTTTCACATGTACTAGGTACTAGATCTCCTGGGACAGCCTTGCTGATCGTTAAGGTTCTGTTTTCCTTTTCAGTATTCTATTGTCTTTGTGCTTTCGTTCGCATCATTTCTATAGATGGGTCTTACAAAGTCATGAATTCTGTGTGTGTGTGTGTGTGTGTGCACAACCTGGTATTAATCACATCTAATGAATCTGTTATCTGTACATATGCTCTTTTTTCCTTCCTTCTTTCCAACCCACTTTGGTCCATGTATTACATATCTCTGTTTTTTTCCTACATCTAGTAGTTTTTGCTTGTGTTTTGACCATTGTGGATGATAGATTGAAGAAACTATGGTTTCTATTATCTTCATTTGGAAAACAAGGAATTTTATTCTAGTAGGCCATTAAATTACTGGTTCTTGGCTTTACTATTGTGAAGGCTTGCTTTCGGCTTTGTTAAAGTTCATCTATGTTAATGGTGCCCTTATTCCTAGGCCACATTTTCTAGTTGTGAAATTTAATCTTTATTCTTTATTTATGGCCCTCCAATGACAGAGTAAAAAAAAATGAGACATATATACATATGTATTTATATATGTATATATGTGTCTATATGCATATACCTCCTCAGCCATAAAAAAGAATGAAATAACTTCTTTCGCAGCAATTTGGACGAAACTGGAAATCATTATCCTAAGTGAAGTAATTCAGGAACTGGAATCAAACACGCATACTGTTACTTATAAGTCAGAGCTAAACTATGGGTGTGCATGGTCATACAGAGTGGAATAGTTGACACCAGAGTTGCTAAAAGGCAGGAGGATGAGAAAGTGAGGAGGGATGAGAAATTACCTCTTGGGTACAATGTATATTATCCAGGGTGACACACTAAAAGCCCAGACTTCGCCACTACGCAACACGACCAGGTAACAAAGCCTAAAGCAGTGGCTCAATGTAGACACTGTTCCCCTTACATCACCATCCTTCTCATTTTCCTGCCATCCTAGCTACCCCTAATACCTAGTTGGTTCCCTTGTTACAAGGGTTGTATTATCTCTAGTTTCTGTTTACTGCTCTTTGATCTTCAGTGCCTTTAAAGAGGTTTTTAAAACATTTTTGTAAATCTTTTATCAGAGTTTATCATTATTGTCAGTTAAATGGTTACTATAATATAAACCACACATACATTTCCTTGTTACTGATTTACTAAATATTTGGCTTTAGAAATTATAATTCATTATCACAAATACTTTCAGTTTATTATTTTTATATGATTTATCTCATAAAATCTTATTTACAATTTTTAAATCTCTACTGCTCTGTCAAGAAAATGCTTTTAAGTTAACTTATTTGTTGACTTTATAGTATTTATTCTAGTTAGCATGACGACAGATTTATGTTGAAGATACAGTTATGCTTTTGATAACAATAGTCTGTCTCACACCCTGCTGGGGATATTATGAAATATACTATATATGGTTCACATTTTATTTCTAAAATGCAGATTCAACATTTCCAAACATACCTGTCCTCATGGTTTCAGATAAGTGGCTGTCCAACTATATGGAATTCGAGCAAGGAGACAAGTCCTGCTTTTGATGTAAACTAGAAACATAGACAACAATGTTTTTGGCCGGAATTATCTTCAGTTTTGTCCAAAAACTGGCAAATAATTTATTTGAAAGAGGGTACTGAGGGGTTGAGGAAAAGGTAGTGTTATCATACCTGTTTATTAAAACAGTCTTTATTAATAGAGTTGGTTGTAAGATACTCATTTGAGTCAGGTGATTTATCTATCCTACTTAATTTTTCTAATAATGAGATTGGAGTTTTCATAGACCAGGTATGTGGAACTCAGTTCAGTACAATTTGCTGACTTCTCTATCTACAGTCCTTTATTTGCCCTCTCGGTAAGCTCTTGTGTTATCTTTACAGCACTGTTGGTGACTGTATTTTCAAAAACTATTATCTTCTCTTTTCTTTGCTAAGACGTTATCAAACTGAGAAATCTTAGTTGATGAATGTGTGTAAAAATATAGTTAGATGGTTAAATGTTTAATCATTACTTTTAAAGCATCTCTAGACCACTTCAACTGTGAACACTTATAACAAGTATTTAGAGACCTTAGATGACTTTGGTTTATATCCTTTTATTTATTATGAGGTAAGGAAACTTTCTGAGAAAGTCTTTAGAAAATGCAAATAAATGCAATTGTATTTTTAAATTTACATAGAAAATTCTTAGTGCATTATGGTAAGGCACTTTCCAAAGTCAATCAGAAGCATTCTAGAAATGAAAAATGTTTAAGTCCAAATCCCCTCATATTACTGTTTAAAAAAAAAAGAAAAAGCCTGCAGACCATGCAATTAGAATGTTGCAGGCCTTAAAATTTGAGGCTATATTTCTACTATAGCTAATTGATTTTACATCTGGCATGTTAAAAAAATTTATGAAACTTGAATAGTGTCTTTGTTTTTGCTTTAAAGGCTCAAAATGAATTCTCTATTATCATCATCCTGGAGCAGAAATAATATGCTTTGAAAATGTAATGTCATTTTAACGCTAAATCTAACTAAATATTTTTTAAGCTTATGGAAAGGAATGATTTATTTTAAATGCAGAGATTTTTGGAAATCTTTTATGTATAGAAAGATAGCAGTAATTTATTACTAATTGTGATAAGCCGAAAGAGCAGTGGAAAGTATCCAAAAATGACATGTAAGTGTATTAAAAAACATAAAAGAAAATAAGAATTCACATTTATAATTAATAAAGTGACTCTTTCGGATAAGCAGAGCAGAAAGAAGAAGTGGAAGAGGCTAACATTTGTTAAGCGCCATGTATATACTAAGTTATAAACAGCCCTTACTATGGCACAATTGCTTCTCTAAACACTTAACATGCATTTACTATTTTCATCCGCAAAACCACCCTATGAAGCCACTTCATTATTATCCTGACTTAATAGATGTAGAAAAGAAAAACAAACAAACAAACATGAAGCTAAGACACGAATTGGTTAAGTAATTACTCAAAGTCACATGCGGAGATGTGGTAGAACTGGGATTCACACCCAGGCAGTCTGGCTCCGGAACGTATGCACTTCAACTTTATGATATATGGTCTCTTCCAGTATTGAATGCTTTCTCTGCCAAAAGAGTTTTAAAGGATTTACATCCATTATATCCTTTAAATTCAATAGCAAAGAGGTAAAGCACAGAATCACTGGACTAGCTTACATCAAAATATTGGTTAGCTATCTGTCAGGACTGCCACTCCGACTCCTACCAGAAAGTGATTAGGAGACAAGAAAGATATTTGTAGAATGAGTAGTTTCTGGTCTTCCATTCTTAGGACCTTTTTCTAAACACATATCTTGGTTAGTTTTAGCAAAAATGTATAAAATATTTCCAGATGCCTCTTCCCTAAAAACTTCCTTGCACCATGCCACAGAAATCACACAATCTTGGTTTAGGGAAAAAAATGTCTTTGACTCAGTCAGAGAAACATATTGAAACCAGCTTTTTAATTTCTCTTGGCATCTTATAAATTTGTTTGAAGATGAGATGGAATGATTCACTGGGCACTGATTAGATTATGGAGCAAATTCATTGTGCAAAAACTAGAACATCCTTGATCCATTCACATTTTCCCCTTAAATTGTCTAAAGTGACTTAAATTGACAATAGGAACCATGTATGATTAAAATGATTTGCAAGTATTAAATGATATGTGCACATAAGTTTAATAACTTTTGTATATACAAATGTGGACAGCACTTTTTGTTTTCTGCCTTTTATATTTCAGAGATATGAAAAATACATGATAGTTAAAGGAAGTGAAATGATCTTTCCCAAAAAAATGGAAACACATCCAACTACTTCCACATTTATGAGCTCACAATGAACACATAAGGAGAAAAAAGAATTAGTAAATATCAAAGTGTTTAAAATCTTGAGCTTTGGAACCAAAAGGGGCCTGAGCTCAAATCTGAGTTTTATTGTTTTGTGAGCGTGGCTTGCTTCTGTATGTATATATAGTTTCAATATCAATAAAGTGATAATAATAGCCTACATTTCTGAGTTATCGTAAGGATGGAATGACATAAGATATATCACGTGCCTATCGTATATCAAGTTGTCAATTAACATTAGCTACATGGAAATTACTCCAGTGTTGTGGCAGGTACTATAGTCCCAGCTACTTGGGAGGCTGAGGCAGGAGGCTTGCTTGAAGTCAGGAGTATGAGGTTGCCATGAGCAAGGCTGATGCCATGGCACTCTACACTGGGCAGCAGAATGAGACTATCTCAGAAAAATAAAAAAGGAGCTACAAATGAACTATTTTTAAGATAGGCAATTTACAATAATATGATGATGAGAAAAATTTAGCATCGTGAGAGCAGTCAACAATAGATTAAAACATAATCGATTGGTTAAAGTCAGTGGTGAGCGTGGAGGGAAAAAAGTGAGGCTTGCAACATACCTGAAAGGCTTCACCCTGAATGAAAAGATAAGGAAGAAATTGCATATGTTCATACATATCGACTTTAATTTTCTCAGTAAAATAGGGCAAAAGGTTACTTGTTTAAAGATCTTTATGGCTTAAAAAGAGGTGATGTTTCGTTGAAAAATGGAAGGCAGAACTTAAGAAAGATAGACTAAAAATATGTGTAAAATAATGCTTCAGGTCATCTAAGATCTGCATGGTTGGGTGATCGCAAATGGCTTTGGGAAAGCGCACGTTGTTTTTCTGTTTGCTGTCTGGCACATCATAAATGATTGGTGAACATCTCGGTTATAACGCTGTCTTCTCTACCTGCAAGTTAGCTGGGTTATAAAAAAGAAAAGGCGAATGGAGTGACTGATCAAATTTTGAGGGTTTGTCTGATGGTGCAGTTGCAAAATACAAGGACAAGTTAATGAACATAATGATTTTTATTTTTAAAAGACTATGGTGGATGGCCAATACAGGGAAAATATAAGGGCATTCTGAGAGTAAATGTGTTGGAGAACAGAAAGGATGGGAGGAAGTGGTTGGAGACTGTAATCAGAACGAAAAACTTTTAGAGGGAAATAAAGTAAAAGAAATCATTGGTAGAAATCAGTAAAAGAAATCATAATGCTATGGCTAAAGTTCAGTTGAGGGCAAGGAGGATGCAGGTATCTAGAAAGTTACGAAAGTTGGGCACAAGTCCAGCCAGGATAAGAGCAGTAAAATGCAGGGGAGGAGCCCTTTCCAGTGATGGCAGGGAGAGCAATGGCGTCTAGATGGAGTCTGGACTGCTAGCTGGCACCAAGCTCCTTCGTACCGGGTTGAAGGACTTTGGCTCAATTTTTGTCCTATATTCCTGAGTGTTGAGGTTTTTCTTTAAGAATAATGCAAAAGGGAGAATATCAAAACAATAGATAAAAAATTCAGGTAGCCTGAAGCCAATTCTAGATAAAGACAGTAGGAGTGCTGACAGATGAGAGCAGGTGTGAGGTCTGTCTCTTTCCAGAGTCGCACTTGCTTCCAAGCATCCCCTGAATTTACCTATTTTACTCCCATTTAGGAAACCAACCCCCAAACTCTTCCTTTTTTGTGTAGTGAGTCTTTTGTATCAATAATTCTCACACACTGGTAGACCTCAAAGGGAAGGGAAAGACCGGTGAACTTATTTCCAGTCTGCCATGAATGAAAGTAAGTGGAGGGAGTAACAGCAAGGAGCAGAGAAGCAAAGCAGGAGGTTTTCAACAGAGGAGTCAGAGGCGCCCTGGTGAGACGCTGGGAAGATACAGAACCTGATCCAGGAGCGGGGCTATCCTCACGACATATGAGGCATTGGCTATACAAAGAAGTGTTGGGCATTGTCTGGAAGGATGTTGGGAATCAAAGAAGTATTACTTTTTGGTTAAACCTCAGAAAATACCATGGAAAAAAAATAGCAGTGAAAGAATCAGGGGAGGAAATTGAAGAGCTTAAGAGTGAGGATGCTGAGTCATCAGTAGTCATGTCATCATTTCGATAACATCGTAAAGCTGTGTAACTTCATACTAACTGCCGTCAGTGAGAAGACTGTCCCAGAATCAATGGTCTATAGACAGACAAAGCAAAAAGTCTGCCCGTTATTCCTTTGATTAACAGATAGACACTTCTTATTCTTTTGTGGATGCATGCTAATGGAGATCATATCTATATATTATTTTTTTCTTACCTTTAAATCATAGTCAGACATATAATGCTTAAATGCACTTAGAATATTACAGAAGGAGTCTCTGTTTGTTACATAGTACCCTGGTGACCTGAGAAAGAATCAATACCGCCTGCAAAAGTACTTAACTTACATCCAGGAAGTAGTTAAAGGAATTTGCTTGCACATGTTCTCAACAAATTATTTATTAGAAGAAACATAAAAGGAAAACTATATCATTTTCCAAGACATGACAGCCAATGAAAATCAACATATATATCAATTTTCTGATCTTCTTCGTTATAAAGATCATCAGAAAAATTTATCACTCATAGAAAGAAATGCATATTCCTTAACTGATTGATCACTTCTGCCACTTATAAAAATCTGTCTGTCTTTCAATAAGTTTTACTTATTTATTTTACGTATGTGTGACTCATCTTATAAAAATAATTATAAACTTGTTTAAAATCTCAGAGAGTTCCTGGGGTTAAATTCACATAACTGTGGATGGAGGTTGAGTGGACAAGATTTGAAACAAAGTGGCGTAATGTCATGCTGAGTAAACGTAGACCATTCAATTTGATATTCTGCTATGGCAATAACACTCAGATGATTTGTCGAAAGCCAGACAGGATACTCATGATGACGTCCAACGATTAAGACTTTACCACTAATGTCCTTCTACCTCCTAGCAGGAGCTCTCCTTTTATCCATATACATTTTCTTTATTATTTCATAGGTATGAAGCGTTATACATGCTCACCTTTTTAGGATAAAATATTATGTCATTTTATTTTCCATCTGAGTATTTTGAGCCTATAAAAATGTCTTCTTACTTCATTTTCCCTCAGGAAAGGTAGTGTAATCCTTTCCTAAGGTTGTGGATTGTGGTACGCCCTATCTCCATCTCTACCTTATCCATAGTCCAGAGTCCCACCCAATACCATCAGCATATCCTACAGAGGACCCTCCATTTGGTCGTCATATGAGTTGCTTTCCTTTGGGAAATGTCCAGTTACCCCAGGGGTGGATGTGTCAGAAGAAGAGAATATTTTGTCTTTTATTTCTGTTATCCTTCCCTATGCTGCCCAGGAGTCAGATAGCACCCACCTTTTCACTCACACAGCCTTATAAGCCTCTGCGAACAGCCAGTCACATTGTTTCTTAGGCACTAACTGAATATTTGGTCCCCATCAAGCTGGAATAAAGTTTAGGTTCTGTTCCTATAAATAGAACCCTGATTTTTGTCCGTGTTGATTTTATGCTCTGCTATCTTAAAATTTATAGCATCATCTCTGGAATGAATGCCATAAAGAAAATCCCCATTATCTTGATTTTTCTTGGAATTCTAAAAGAGTAAGTTATGTTGAATAAACGCCTGTAATAAAAACAATATTACAGAATGAAATCTCTGTGTTTCATTTCTCTCATTTAGTGGGAGGAAGGTAGCTCTCTAAGAATTAATCCACAATGATTCTCTATCTCTCTCATTCCATTTCATACCAAAACTTCATCAGTAACAGAAAAATAAATATTACAGAAGAATCATTCCCATAATTAGAAGCCTTTTCCTCTTAGTATTTCATTACAATATATCAAGGGAGCACAAGGTGTTGGATAAGTGTGGGCCCTGGGTCCTCGCTCCAAATCCTGGCCTAATCATCGAGTGTTGTTTGTGGTGGTGATGATATAACTAACTTCTCTGTCACTCTATTTCCCTACTTGTAAGGAGTGAAATAGGTATGTCTAGGGATGTTGTGAATCTAAAATGAATTCAAAAATTAAAAGTGCTAAAAACTTTATTCATAACACAGTTACTATAAGTAAGTATGGTCTTACTAGCGTAATGGAATGATATGGAGTAAGTCTATAAAATAAATACATACTATCCATATGGTTTTTAAAGTCCTGACTGAATATCTAATTTTCTTAAAGAGAAAAATATTTAAGTATTTGAAATACCAAGAGTATTTTAGAATACTTTTATTGATAGAAGTATAACAAAATAAAAGTTATAAAGCTTACCTTCAAATGAAATAAATATTACACAGTGATGGTTATGAATGATTAAGTCTCAGATTTTCCTAAAGTAATGCAGTAAAAACATATTGATTTTGGATTATGCTTATTATAATATATAACAAATAAGCAATTAAAACAATTCTATGTAGCTTTCAAGGTAATGACTTTTATTTAACTAATGCTAGGAAACTACAGGAGTTAATAGTTTAAGCAGAGGGAGGAATTGAGATTTTAAGCAATTTTGCATGGAGAATAGTGTTACTATTGAGATATCAGCTTTATGCCAATTTAAAAATCTGTCAGGCCAAAAAGTTTACCTTGGACTTTTAAATGTATCACTAAAGATCAAGTCAGGTATTAATTTCTGTATTGTTCCCTTATATTTATAAATCAAACTATTCTTATCTTAAGAAAGTTAAGTTTTCAGTAGGATACTTGGAGTTTATAAAGTTTTTTTTTAAAGAAACCAAAAACATATGGAATATACCAGATACACACATATACATGTTCAAAATATGAGCCTCATTTCCCAAGATACTACAAGGACACCTACAGGTGGCAAAGACAAAAGCAATAAGTCATTTCATTTGCAATGATTTTCACAATTTCCTAACATTTAGTCATTTTTCTAAAGTCATGAAATCATCTTTAGTATTTCTAATGGTAAACATGGCTAAAAATTTGTGGTTCCAGAATTGTGTTAATTCAAAAGCATCTGCTTTTTAACAGCAGAAGAAGATACCTGAACTAAAATTTAAAGTCTACACGTTTTCCTTCCTAATAAGCAGTTTCTTGACTGTGTATATACATTTTCCTCAATCAGAAAGCAAGTGCATTAGTGTGTTCTTGCAAAATTTCGGTGGGGAGGAGATTTCTGGATGAATATTAGAGACGTGTAAGCATGTACAGGAAGGGGCATTGAAAATGGATATTATTTTGCAACAAAGGGCTAAACACCCATATGACATGGGTTTAAAGCAGAAGAAATTCTACATCACTGTAAGCAGCTTACAGATATCGGCACTTTATTTAAACAAAAAGAGTACTTGTTAAAACACTGCCATGCAATGGATTCGTCCATCTCAATTTCAATTAGCGGCCTCATTTATTACTCACCAAGATGTGGAACTGCAAGGTGAGGTCAGAGTGTCACGGAGGGTTTCTTCATCACTTCAATATCATTGCCTTAAAAGGCACTGACCAGAAGAAGCAGATGACCTCATTTCAAAATTATTACAGCACAGAGAACTCAGTTTCAACATTATAATTCATTTTCTCATGAAATATTTCAAATTTATTATCAGTTTCCTGACACGTAATGGCTAATCGTTCAGGATAGCCACTTTAACATAATATGAATACGCATTTCTCCATAGGTAATACAACAGTTCCTGCATTAGCATTATTGACTAAGGTGCATTTAACTTCTTCACTAATACTTAATGGAAGGTTAATGTATAAGTCAGGAGATTAAATGGCTTTTACTTAAAACAAGTATATTGATTAAAATAACTTAGTGAGATTTTCAAGGCTGCTGATATAAAATGTCACACATTTTAATATTTTATTTAATATTAAGAGCAAATTGTAGGGTGCAACAGATCAAGATTAGTGGAAGTTATAGCACTAATTACTCGGGGATCTCATTCTTGCTCATAGTTAACAAATGGATATTGTATATTGAAAGCCAACAAATCATCCTAGTGATTTCTGGTGTTCACGGAGTCCCTGTGTTTAAGTACTTCTATTGTTTCTCACCATGTCCTTCAGGAATGCCTTCCTTGTATCTTACACCTGGCACCATTAAAAGATAAAATAACCTTCCAAAAACAGAGCTACTATTCAAAGTCATTGAAACATAGCTCTATTTCCTTCCCCCACCGTCCTATTATTATTCAAATCTGTGTTAAACCTAATACATCAAATGCTTGCAGTGAATTAGCTGATGTTACTTATCATTTCCTTTCTTTGCTCAAAACCCAATATTCCACCCAGCTTAGCAGACTAACAAATTGGCCTTGTAATAGTATGACATAGGATGCCCAAGATTATTCACTTCTTTGATTCTGTTTCCATCCAGAAACACTCAACCATCTCATTCATTCATCTCTTTTGTTTAGGTAGCACGAAGTTACACCAGCAGGGTCTTGTTCAATTCTAACCTGAAATTTGCAGAAGTGCCCGGGACCCATGTAAACATTGTGCAAGTACAACTGTAGAGTAAAGAACACACAGCGGTTTACTGCAAATGCCAGAACTGGAAACAGGGTGTTAAATTAGGCCATAAATCTTCACAACGCTAAATATATAATAAGAATGAAATCTATGGTAAAAAAAAAAATGCTGACACTTACATGGGACTTAATTTGAGCCAGGGAATGATTCTGTTTTGAGTGGCATCGGTCATTTATGACTCAACACAATCTCATGAATAGGTAACTCTTCTTTAATTCACAGTTGGGAAACTAAGGCACAGAAATGCAAAGATACGGATGCTTGGAACTGTTCCATACATTGCCCATGGCCATGATAAAAGGTTTAGCTGGCACCCTAACCTAGGCAGTGTGGTTCTGCAGGCCAGGGTCTTAAACGTATACTCTCAAGATTTGTAAAACAGAAAAACTTCACTTCAAATCCCAGAGTATACTTATTTACTATCCCAAGTCCTGATATCTTTATCTATTAAGTAAATAATGATAACATCTACATTACAAGGCTGTTGTGAGAATAATGCAAAGTAATCCATATAACCAAGCTAGCATGCTACCTGTCACATAGTAGGGTCTCAGTAAATTAAAATCCTTACTACTATTGCATGCATCATTTTATTTATACAAAGGACTTTTTATTTAGTTAATGCTAACCATATTTGTGGTAAGCTTTGGTAAATAAGAGCTCTTGAGCCCATAGTTTAGTAAGGGGAAACAGACATGCAATTAATTAGAGTTTAGATGTAGTCAGGCACGGCAGAAAAAGTTAATCATCTGGTAGCATCAAGGAAAACCTCAGTTGCATCAGAATCAGATGTGGCATATTTACCTGGCTTACCATCCTATATGTTTTCTCAGATTGAATATTGGATAACCCAGCTCGAGTTGTTATAGATTTGTTGAGCCCGTTGCCATATTTGAAAAATCTTGAGATAAATAAACTAAAATTGAAGTGCTATGCTATCATGGATAAATGGGATAAATATATTTTATTAAAGATTCTGGTGAGATTGAGCTATAACACTCTGTACTCAAACCATTAGAAATATTCAAACAATAGCCTTTCCTTCATAATGTTATGATATAAATTATATTCTGTTTTGTGAAGCACTTTCTTACCTTTAAATGAGCATTGCTATAGGTAAGTTATATGTGAAATAAAAAAAATCATAAACATAGGAATGCCATATCATCAGAAAGTTGTATAAGAAGGAACTTTTAAGTTTTACAAAGATGCAAAATATTTCTTTGTGAATTACCAATTACGTTGGCAATTAATGTTAAAATGTTATTAAAACTCTGTCAAATTATTTTTTTTTTCCTTTCTGCAAGTGTAAGGGGAGGAAGAGTGATTTAATTCTTAATACGTCCTAATGAACAGGACCATGATTCTCCATTATACAAGGGCGATTCTTCCTGAGAGAGAATAGTCCCCTGAAGAAGAGCTTTGCTTGAATGAGCAATTTATAAAAAAAGAAAGAAAGAAAGAAAAAATTCACTTTCATTATTCAAAGTAAATTTCAATGTACCCATTAAGCATTCTGAATTGAAAAACATTTTAAATATAATTTTAAAATTATTCTCCACGTTTTTCCTCTTTGGGCTACCTTTGGAATCATCATCAAGTATTAGAGAAGGAGATGAAATAACACTGTAGGAGTTCAGTCATTTCACTCACACGCTTTCTTTTATTTTTACATGGAGATTTAGTTTAGTTGGGAGTATGAATCTCGGTTCCACTAAGATTTCCAATACCTAAATCTAAGAGTAGCTGCTACATGACCTGAGTAATGAGCTCTTAAAACTCATACTGGCAAGATAGAAGCATATTTAAGTTGGAATAATTCTTATTCATAATCTAAAAGCTAAACCGTTTCTTGCTTTCCTCATTGCCTATATGTCATTCTCTCCCTTCTCAGGCTTGTTCAATGCTCTTTCTTAATGGGTACAGGCTAAATTGTGTCCTCCCCCCTAATTTATGTTCGAAAGACCTAACCCTCATTGCCTCAGAATGCGACTGTATCTGAAGATAGGCTTTTTACAGAGGTAGTAATTACAGTTAAAATAAGGTCATTCAGCTGTATTCTAACCCAATATGACTCCCTGTCCTTCTTGGAAGAGGAAACTGGGAGACACCCATGTAGAGAGGGAAGACAATGTGGAGACTTGGAGTGACCAACGTGTAGACTCCAGAAACCCAGGAGAGAAGGCTAGAACAGGTGCTTTCCTCACCACCCTCACAAGGAACCAAGACTTTGATCTTGGATTTCTGGATTCCAGAACTGTGGAAAATAAATTTCTGTTGTTTAAGCCACCCCATTTGTAGTATTGTTTTTATGGTAACCCTGAGTAAATAGTTTACCAACTGATGATTTTGTGCTTTTGTTTATGACTATATATGTCAGGAGACCTCTCGGAGTTCATCTACCATATTATATGCAAAAGAATTAGAGAAAAGAAACTCTAATACAGTTTCTATATTACTGAAATAACCGTAGCTAGAATGTATACATTATGTATGTAGATTTAGAAGCAAATGTATTTTATTGAGATGATTGCCAGATAAAATACTAGATGTCTTATTAAACACGAATAAATAGCAAGTACATGTTTAGTGTAAGTATGTCCTTAATATGCATGAAATATACCTGTAAGTAAGAAATTATTGGTTATCTGGAATTCAAGTTTAACTGGATATGCTATATTTTATTGACTAAATCTGGCCGTCCTATTTCTCATACTGAATTAGCTAATTTTCTTGTGAGTTTATTTATTGATATTTATGACTTGTCCCCAATATGGATACTTTTATTTTTATACATCATCATATTTTGTAGGGAATGAGTCTCAACCCCAATCACACTACCTTTACTATTTGTTATAACTTACTGAAATTATAACCTATATCTATATATAAAGGCTTCAAATTTTCTATATGTAGTTTTTTATTAAAAACTTTGTATATTGTTTTTTTGTTAAAAATTATTCTCCATTTAAAAGTCAGATACTTAAACAAATTAAACCATTCAGAAGACATCAATAATGTGGTTTCAGAGTGGAAAAATATTTTGCCATAGTCCTTCGTATACAGTATATAATATATTGCATTATTCAAAGATTTATCCAGAGGATTTAAAAATAAAAAAAGAGCAGCTCTTAAAAGAAAGATTTTCTGTTTTATTTTATTAAAATATTTAAAAAATATAAAGAGATACTACTTCACACCCAGCAGATTGGTTACAATAATTAAAACTGACAATACTAAGGGTTGACTATTTTGAGAAGTGTGGTCATTTTAATGATATTAATTCTCACAATTCATGAACAAAGGGTTTTCTGTGTAAATATAGACGTTATTTATTTGTTTATTTATTTATTTAATATAGATGTCTTCTAACCTGTTTATGTTATCTGGAATTTCTTTCATCAGTGTTTTGTAGATTTCCTTGTGGAGTTCTTTTAGCTCCTTGGTTAAATATATTCCTCGGTATTTTTTTTGTTGTTGTTGCTGTTATAAATGGGATTGCCTTCTTGACTTTATTCTCAGCAAGATTGTTAGTGGTATATAGAAATGCTACTTTTTCTGCTTGTACACTATTTTGTATTCTGAAAGTTTTTGAATTTATTTATCAAATAAATAAAATTTCTGGGAGGAGTCTTTAGGATTTTCTAGGCTTATGATTATATCATCAGCAAACAGAGGTAATTTTATTCTCTTTTCCAATTTTGATGCCTTTTATTTTTTTCTCTTTCTGATTGACATGTCTAGCTCTTCCAGCACTATGTTAATTAAGAATGCTAAAAGTGAGAACTCTTGACTTAATGTAGCTCTTAAAGGGATTGCTTTCAATTTTTCTGCATTTATATGATGTTGGTGCTGGGTTTATCTTATATGGCCTTTGCTATTTTGAAGTGTTATTTCTGGGCCTATTTTGTTGAGTGTCTTTATAATGAAGGAAAGTTGAAAGGTATAAAATGTTTTTTCTGCATCTACTGAGGTGATCACATGGTTTTAATCTTTAATTCTGCTTATGTGATGAATCATATTTATTGCTTATACATATGTTGAATCTTCCTTGCATCCTTGGAAACAAGATCCACTTGATCATAGTATGTTATCTCTTTGATGAGCAATTGGATTTGATTTACTTGTATTTTGTTGAGGATTTTTGCATCTGTTTTTATTGTGGATATTGGTCTCCAGCTTTCTCTCTGTGTGTGTCCTTATCTGACTTTCGTAAGAAGGTGATACTAGCTTCACAGAGTGGGTTAGGAACAACTCCCTTTTATCAAAATACAATGTTATTTTTCATAGAATTAGGAAAAACAATCCTAAAGTTTGGTATGGAACAACAACAACAACAACAACAAAAAAAATAGCCTGAATACGCGAAACAATTCTAAGCAAGAGGAATTTTGAGGTATCATATTACTTGACCTCAAATGATACTATAAACCTATAGTACCCAAAACAGTATGGTACTGGTATAAAAATTGACTTGTAGCTAAGTGGAACAGAATAGGGAATCCAGAAATAAAGACACATGTCTATATCTAACTGGTCTTTAACAAAGTCAACAAAAAAAATAAACTGTGACAATTGGAATATCATATGCAGAAGAATGAAACTAGACCCCTATCTTGTATCCTATATAAAAATCAATATAAATAGATCAAAGATTTGAAACAATAAAAAACCTTAAAGAAAACCTAGGGGAAATTCTTCTGGACATTGGTTTAGGCAAAGAATTCATGACTAAGACCTCAAATCAAGTGCAACAACAACAACAACAAAATAGACCAATGAGACTTAATTAAACTGAAAAGCATCTGCACAGCAGAAGAAATAAACAACAGTAAACAGATAACTGCAGAATGAAGGAAAATACTTGCAAATTACATGTGCGACAGGGGACTAATATCCAGAATTTACAATGAAGTCAAACAACTCAGCAATAACAAAGTAACTCCATTAAAAAAAGGGCAAAGGGTATGATTAACATTTTTCCAAAGAAGATGTATGAATGGCCAAAAAGTCTATGAAACAATGCTCAACATTATTAAGCATCAGAGAAATACAAATTAAAATAACAATGAGATATTCTCTTACACCAGTCAAAATGGTTATTATTAAACACTCAAACGAAGTTATTGGTGAGGGAGCATAGAAAAGAGAACACTGATACACTATTAGTGGGCATGTGAATTACTACAACCTCTATGTAAAACAGTATAGAGATTTCCCCTAAAACTACCATTTCATCCAGCAATCTCTCTGCTTAGCATCTACCCAAAAGAAAAGAAATAATTGTATCAAAAGATACCTCCACTCATGTTTGTTACTGAGCTTTCAAAATAGCAAAGAATTAGAATCAACCTAAGTGTGTCCATCAGCAGGTGAATGGATAACGGAAATGTGGTGTATATACATCTCTCTCTCAATCTGTTTCTCTATATATGTAGATACACATGTATATCTTTACACACCTATTTAGGTATATCTTTATGTACCTATATATATACAGAGAGAGAGGTATATACATATGTGTATAGGCGTATAAAGATATGTATGTATATCTACATATATAGATATATATGTATGTCTTTATACACTTCTTTCTCTCCATATATATAATATATATATATGAATATTTTTGTCCATTAAAAGATTGATATAATGTCTTTTGCAGCAACATGGAGGGAACTGAAGGCCATTATCTTTTACAAAACAACTCAGAAGCAGAAGGTCAACTATTGCATGTTCTCACTTTTAACTGGAAGCTAAATAATGCATCACATGCACATCGAGTGTGGTATAACAGACACTGGAGACTTAAAAGGGTGGGAGAAGGGGAGGAAGATGAAGAGTGAGAAATTACTTAATGGGTACAATCTAAATTTAATTATATCCTGTCTTAGTCTGTTCCTGTTGTTATAAAAAAAGTACCTGAGCTTGGACAATTTAAAGACAATAAAAATTTATTTCTTACATTTTTGGAGGTTGATAATCCAAGATCACAAAGCTGAAAGATGCGGTGTTTGGTAGGGGCTTGCTGTCTGCTTCTAAGACAGCACCTTGTTGCTGCATCCTCTGGAAAGAGTAAGCACTGCATTCACATGTCACAATAGATAGAAGGGCTAGGCAGCTCCTCCAAGTCATTTTTATAAGTGCAGTAATACCATGCATGAGGTTAATGAGAGCTTATAACTTAATCACTTCTCAAAGGCCTAACCTCTTAATACCACTACAGTGAGGATTAAGTTTTATGAAGTTTGGAGGGACACTTCAAGTCATAGCACCTTCCAAATATTGTCACATGGGGGATTTGGGCTTCAACAAACATATGAATATTGGGGGAATATAAAATATTCAGTTCATGACACAAATCTTGTGGAAAATAACATATATCTTTGTATGGATTGACATAAGAAAGATAATTTGATGACAAAATTACCGTGCTTTTAAGGGCTACAAAATCCCCAAATTGTCAGCATGTGAGTTCCTTTTATCTCTGAAACACCAATATAAACCCTTGTCTGAGTGTCTCACCCCTACATCACTGCCAAGGTCAGTACAGCAGCCATGACGGCGTGAAAGAGGGAACTTTCATTTTTATCACTACCCCCGCAAAGGGGGACTTATTTTCATCTTGTAGCTTTAACTTTTGTCCTAAAAATTTCTGTATTCAGATATTATCTAGGTTAACATGAATCTGGTAATTTTAAAACTACACTGTAAAAGTAGATTTGCACAAAAACATATGACCTCATTGTAGACATATACAAGCAGGTGTGTAAGAATCGTAACTGCATTTGTTAGTGTAGTTGAATACCTGGGGTGATAGAGAAAAATTCACCTTTTTTACTTTGACTCTCAATAAATGTTGTCATACAATCTACATATATAATCTTTATCTCTTACCAGCCGTTGGTCTCATAGCATCAACTAACCATAGAAATTTTTGAAATAGACATAAGTCTCTGTCTGCAAATCTAAAATGAATAGAAGCAAATTTACCATCTTTCTTTCTAAATTTTTTGTTTTAGTCAACCTACTTAGACTAGAAGACTTTACCTTTCTCACTTATTTTTCTTTAACCTTTATGTTTACTATTATTTAAAACAGTTCTCATCTATGGCCACACCACTCTGAACACATTCAATCTCATCTAGAATAGTTCTTGATTGCCTCCTTCTTTACCAGCTTTAATTCTTTGCCATTGTTCAAAGGTTGTTTGAACTCAAATGCTCTTACGAGCCAGATGTCTCCATTATTTAATAATATTCTCCATGCAAAAGACATATTTGGGTGCTTTTCACACTAAAACTTTAAATTTTATTTATAAACGAAACCTATCTAAAAGCCGGATTGTGCTCCCAAGACCTCCATTTCATAACTGCAAGTAACCCTATTCTCAGGGCCAGTTTTAAGAACATGTGACCTCTACCAACATGTTTAGAAAAATGCCGTGTATAGAGAGACTTCTGCTGTCACCATCTTCAAATTGCTTATAATTTTTGAACAAGATGCCCACATTTTCATTTTGCTGTGGGGCTGATAAATAATATAGCTGGTCCTGCATATTCCAAGTAATTATAATCTTCCATCTATGTCAGCAAAATATCACCTCAGCTTCTACCCTTACAACTGGGGCTTTTGTTCTCAAGCTATCCTACATAAAGCTATGGGACTATTTTTCCTAGATATTCAACCAACCTAGAGCCTGGTTGTTGTCTGAAATATTTTTACAGTGTCTAATATAAACATTCTGTTGGTCTGAGTGGTCTCAGCATCATCCCCTTAGTCTTTCCTAACTCCGTATTACAGCTCACGCTGCTGGTTAAATCTAAAAATGTGAACATCTTCCTTTTCTACATGCCTAGAATCAGCTTCAGTTGGTCAGCCCAATTCTTGATTCTCTATAAAGTCTTCCTGGTTATTCTCATCCTGAAGCAGTTGTCATACCTCTGATTTTCTAAACTTATTTTCTACATTACACTAATTAGCATATGTGCTACAACGTGCAAATACACATGAGAATTAAACCTAATAAATCCAAATTTCAGAGGAAGTTTCCAAGGAACATGTATTTTAAATAAGCACATGTGTGTTGCTGATATATAAGGGCTGAAGATCTATGCCAGTAGATCCCAGTACTATTAGTGTTCACTAGGTGCTTCCTGAGAGTACCCTTCCATATTGTAAGTTCTCAGGGAAGAAGTACTATTCTTGAGACCCCTATAATTTCCTGTACAATATTAAACTCATAAATACTAATTTGATAATATTTTAGTACATTGGATTAAAAGTATTTTGGCAGACAAAGAACCTTCTCTAAAATCTTAGTTCAGAACTCAACTATAAACTCTTTTAGGAATTGGACCTAAGTAAAACACACTTTTCTGATTCATAAAAGAAGAGCTAATAAAAATGATTTGAAACTTCAAAAAATAAGTAATACGTCTTGAAAAATATCTTAATGATTTAAATATAAGTGAATTGGAATCACATGGATTAAAGTCCCATTGAAATAGATAGGTGCCCTAAGAATACCCTGTAAACTGTCCTTTGTACTATAATGTATGAAAAATAGTTCAAGATGCTTTGGTAAAATTGAAGCACCACAGAATTGTCCTGTTTCCCTGTTGTGAAATACCTATTTGCTAGTGTCTATCCCCTCACATGTGGTCTTTATTCACAGTCAATATACTGAGTACAATAAACCTGTCAAAGGGAGTCACCAGAGAACTCATAAAGTCCGAGTGTATTTCTTTACTTTTTTACTTTTAAAAACACATTATCAGGAATTAAGTGTAGGATGAATGCAGTGATGTTAATTTTGAGAAATTAAGAAAGTATAGTGCAGTCCCTAAGGCTAGTACTCTTTGTAGGGATCTTATAACTGTGTGCAGACATATCTTTTTAGATGGAGTGAGTGAATGTGAAAAAATTGTACAGCATGGAGCGGAGTGTTAGGTTAAAGTTCTCGCTCCAGAACTGACAGCAGGTGGTCCTGCCATAAGGTGTACATATGGCTGAGACATGGTGCTTCTGTGAGTTCTGCTCATAGACGCGCATCTTGTAACCCGTGGGGAATAGAGACTCTGACACCATGACCAGCCTTGTGAATCTTCTCATACACAGCGGATTAGATGGCTTATCACAGAATCTTGGTCTTTAAGAGATTTTTATTCTTCTAATGCACTCTCTTTCCACTAAAGAAATTTCTCCCTGGCATCAGATTGAGTACTTGAAATTAACTAATACTGTACACATACTATTGTTGTATGTTGAACATTAATTACACCTTTTTGCGTAAGATGAATGATTTTAAGTCCTTTAGATAATTATTTGCATAGATAATTTAACATATTTTTCATACAATAGTGTCGAATTGAATGTGCATTTATTTTACAAGATGTGTGTATGTGTACATACCTCTCTGAATAGAGAGTTGAGAAGAAAACAAAATTTTACAATTTCAACACGATCTTTTATTTTTATTTCCTTTTTGTTAAATTAACAATAAGCATTTACTGACTAGTAGTTTTTTAATAAATTTTTATTTTTAATTATTATGGATACATAATAGATGGATTACATGGAATGTTTTGATGCAGTCATAAAATGTATAATGATCAAATCAGGATAATTGGGGAATTCATCACCTTAAACATTTATTATTTCTTTGCACTAAGATATTCTAATTCACTCTTTTAGTTTTTTAAAAAATGTATAATAAATTGTTATTAATTATAGTCACTCTGTTATGCTACCAAACTATTAAATCTTATTCATCCTATGTAACTGTATTTTTATTTTATTTATTATTATTATTATTTTTATTTTTATTTTGAGACAGCGTTTCAAGCTGTCACCCTGAGTAGAGTGCTGTGGTGTTACAGCTCACAGCAGCCTCAAACTCTTGGGCTCAAGAGATTCTCCTGCCTCAGCTTCCCAAATAACTGGGACTTCAGGTGCCTGCCAAAACGCCGGGCTATTTTTGTTGTTGTTGTTGCAGTTGTCATTGTTGTTTTAGCTGGCCTTGGCTGGGTTCAAACCCTCCACCCTTGGCATATGTGGCCAGTACCCTGCTGATTGAGCTATAGGCACTGCCCACCATATTTTCCTTGTCTGCTCATCAAGTGATGAGCCCTAATATTAATTCCATACCGTTGTGACTGTGAATTGTGGTATGCATTTGAGAGCAGGTGTCTTTTGGATGAAATTATTTCTTTTCATTTGGGTAGATATCTAGTGGTAGGATTTCTAGAATGAAAGGTAGAACTACTTTTAGCTCTTTGAGGAATCTCTAAACTCTCTTCCATAGAGGTTAGTCCTAGTTTGCAATTCCACCAAAATGTATAAATATACCTTTTTATCTGCATCCATACCAGCACTTTTTTTGTTTGTTTTTTACTTTTCAAAAATGGTCGTTCTACTAGCGTTTAAGAGGGTATCTCATTGTGATTTTCATATAAGTTTCCCTGATGATCACTGATATTAAACATATTTTCATATGTGTGTTGGACATTGTCTGTCTTCTTTTGAAACGATTACTTTCATGTCTTCTGCTCATTATTTGATGCAAGTTTTTGTTATTTTCTTGCTGTTTCATTTGTGTTCTCTATTGATTATGGATTTTAGTTATTTGCCAGATGTATAGTTTGTGAATCTTTTCTCTGATTATATAGCTTTTCTGTGTACTCTGTTTTCAGGCCAAGGACTGGCCAGGTCTCCAGGTCTGGCCTATGAAACCATCTGGCTGGTGACTGCTATGCTACCTTGCTCAGGGATCAACTCCCCTTAGGTGCCTGGGGCAATTTGTCTTAGCAAGAGAGAGAGAGAGACAGTCTTGAGGGAGATAAACAATTTTAGTAGGAGAGCGAATCTTAGCAGTCTTCATAGAAGGTCACTGAGCAAATGCCCTCTAAGCAGGAGGAGCAAAAGAGTTAGAGTGAGCGAGTTTGTGGAAGAATGAGAATGAGAATCTAGACTAACCTCTCCTGGGGCTATTTATAGAGATGATCCTGAGGCTATTTACACCACAGGTGTAGAGACTGCCAAGCCATCTGATGCTGGTGCTCTTGGTCCTGCTCTTGCATTAAGGAGAGCCAAATCCCTTCCCCATGCCCTTATCACTGAGTGTTATCGAGATGTTATATCGCAGGTGTTTCTTATAGTCACAGAGCATGCAAAGCTTAACTCTCACTTCTCCTGTCCTCTGAGCTGTACGGTCTGCTACACTCTATTATTTTCTTTGCTCTGAAGTATCTTTTTAATTTAATTAACTCACATTTATTTCTGTCATTACTGTATTTGCCTTTATAGTCTTAATCATAAATTCTTTACTTATACCTATGCATAGAAGATATTTGCCTATGTTTTCTTCTAGAATTTTTATGGCATCATGCCTTACGTGTAAACCTTTTATCCATCTTAAATTAATGTTTGTATATGGTCAGAGATAGGGTTTCTGCTTCATTCTTCTGCAGTTGGCTATCCAATTTTCCTGGCACCACTAAATGAGGTATCCTTTTACTAATGTATGTTTTTGTCTGTTTTGTTAAAGATTGACTTTTGTAGTTATATGTACCTCCCACCCTCAGCTACTCTATTGTATTCCATTTGTCTAGGTCTCTACTATTATACTAGTACCATGCTGTTTTGGTTACTATAGCTTTGCAATATAATTTGAAGTCACTCAATGTTATGCCTTTAGATTTATTCTTTTTGCTTAAGATTGCTTTGCCTATGTGGGCTATTTAGTGTGCCATATGAAACATAGGGTGTTTTTTTCTTTTAATATATCTGTGAAACAAGCATGATACTGTTTTGGAAATTGCATTGAATATGAAAATTGCTTTATGCAGAATAGACAGTTTAATTATATTGATTCTATAACAATAATCCATGAGAAGGGAATTTTTGCTGTGTTTTTGTTTCTTTGATTCCTTGTAATTTTTGTTTATTTGTTTCCATTTCATTTAGTTCTCCTCTGCTCTTTATTACTTTTATTCTTCTGGATTTTGGTTTGGATTATTCTTAGATTCTGAGATTTGTTATTAGGTTTTTTTTTTTTTTTTAAATCTTTCTGACTTTTTGATATAGATATTTAAGACCATGAACTTTCCCTTAGGACTGCTTTTGCTGTAATCCCATACATTTAGAAATCTTTTAGTCCCTTTGTAATTCAGTTTGAGAAATATATTCATTTTCACCTAAATTTCTTCATGTACCCAAGGAACATTCAGTAACAAGGTTGTTTAATTTCCATAAGTTTGTGTAAGTTTGAGAGTTTTCTTGGAATAGATTTCTAGTTTTAGAAATCTTCTTAGAATAGAAGATTTCTTCTTAGAAATCTTTCTTAGAATAGATTTCTAGTTTCCACTTGGTCTGAGAAGATACATGGTATGATTTTGGTTTTCATTAAATTTGCTGAGACTTGTTTTGTGAATTAAGATATGATCAGTCTTGGAAAATGTTCCATGTGCTGATGAAAAGAATGTATATTCAATAGTTTTGGGGAATGTCTGTTAGTTATATTTGTTCTAGAGCCTCATTTAAGTTCACTGTTTATTGATTTTGTGCTTTGATGTTGTGTCTAGTTTGTCATTGGGTATTGAAGTCCCAGGCAAGTATGATGGTACTGTTTATTTCTTTGCTTATATCTAGTAAAATTTGTTTCATGAATCTAAGAGCTCCCATGTTAAGTGAAAATATATCTGGCATTCTTATTTTAAATTGTTCCATTTAATATAATATAAAAGCCACCTTTCTCTTTTTGTTTTACCACTGTTGATTTAAAATCTATTTATCTGACCTGAGAATGGCTACACTTGCACACTTATGATTTCCATTTGTATAAAATACCATTTCCATCCCACATGTTGACTCTGTACAAGTTCTTAAGAGATGGATTTCTTGGAGACAGCATATAGTTGGCTTGTGTTTTTTTATTCATTCAGCAAATCTATGTCTTTTAGGTAGGTATTAAGACTATTCACTAGTTTTAATATCGATATTAAATCGAGTTTTAATATCGATATGTGGCATACTGTTCTGTTCATTTTGAATGATACCTTGTCTTGTTTTTTGTACTATTGGGTGCTGTGAACTTTAAAGTTTGGGTGTCTTTATGCTGTTGGGTATCTATTCGGCTGGCAGAATTTGGCTGTTTGACTTCAACTCCTACTTTTTCCAGGACAATTACCTTTGCATGGGAAGCACCTCCAAAAGTCCCTAATGGCTATGCCCACATGGTCTTTTTTACACTCTTTATCATGATACTTCTGGTCTTATCTCTGACTGTAGCTTCCTGGCAGTACAAAGTCCATGAGACATGACCATGTTGCCAGCACTACAGCCCTGAGCAAAAGTCAGTTTTGCTGATTTTCAATCACGAGATTCCCTACGAGAATCTTGTGTCTCGTTATCTGAATCTCTGGCAATACCAAGGACATTTTCCTCTTTAATTTACTAAAATAGGTTTTCCATGCTTTTTGCTTTTTCTTCTTCTTCCTCAGGGAAACCTATAATTCTTATATTGGCTCGCTTCACTTAATCCCATATTTCTCTGAGTGATTGTTCATTCTTTTTTATTCTGTATTTGACTGATTTAGTTTGAAAACCTGTCTTCAAACCCTGATATTCTTCTCGAAGCAGAAGTTCTTGAAGTTTAATGCTGTATTCTGAAATTTCCTACATGACTTTTTTTATTTCTTTAAGTTCTATTATGTCTTTTCTTGTCTATCTCTTCAGTGACCTTATTTATTTATTTATTTATTTATTATTTATTATTTTTTTTTTTTTGAGGTAGGGTCTCACTTGGTCACTCTTAGTAGAGTGCCATGGCTTCTTAGCTCACAGCAACCTCAAATTTTTGGATTCAAATGATCCTCTTGCCTCAGCCTCCCAAGTAACTGAGACTACAGGCACCTGCTGCAATGCCTGGCTATTTTTTGGAAATGGGGTCTCACTCTGGCTCAGGCTGGTCTCGAACTTGTGAGCTTAGGTAATCTACTTGCCTCTGCCTCTCAAGTGCTGAGATTACAGGCATGAACCACCATACCTAGCCTGACTTTTAATTTTTTATCACTCATCTCCTTAAATGTGTTTTTGGTTCTTTTGTGTTGATTTTCACCTTTCTCTTAAATCCCATTTATTATATTTACTGCTCATATTCTGAATTCTATCTCTGATATTTCAACAATTTCCATTAGTTTATTGTCCATTGATAGAGATGTTTTGTGGTCCTCTGAGCATGTTAAAAATAGCCTGTTTTTCATGTTCCCAGACTTCTTATTCTAGTTCTTTCTCATCTGAAATATCTTCTGTTAACTCGGGACAGATAAACTTGCAGTGCCCCTGTTCTCCCCTGCTGCAAACTCTTTTACTTTGTACAAAAAGGGAGAGGTCAATGGCTGGCACACTTGCATTCTTTTCTGGAGGATTAACCCTGGACAAGATGGGCAGATGCAACGTGAGAGTTTAGCACTGCTGTTTTCCTGCATCTCCTGTCTCACCCTTCCCCTGTGGCTGTCACTGGCAGCCTCATCTTACCGAGTGAGTTTATGCCCCACCTAGTCTCAGCTAATGTTGTCAAGAGCAATTATTGTTGGCTCAGGCTGATTTTAATGCTGTCCTACTCAGAGCCATGGGCAGTGGCATTCTTTGGCCAATTGGAACTTGAGGGCTGCCCTACATAATACCATGGGCTGAGGTGATTTTTGGCCCAAGCTGGTTTGAGAGGTGCCCTCTCAGATTTGCAAGCATTTGTGGTCGTTGTCTTATTCTGCCTTGACCATAGCCCTGCACACACTTGTGTGAGCTGATGACTGACCACTCACACTGCCTTAAGAGCTGCCCTGTTCAGATCCACAAGCAGCAGCAATTATTAGACTTTGCTGGATTGGGAACTGCCCCACTCAGATCCACTATTTGCAGTGCTGGTGTGAGTGCAGCCCTGCCCATACCAGTACGTGGTAGTGACTGACAGCCTGTACTGGCTTGAGGGTTGCCTTGCTCAGATCTATGGGCAGTGGCATTTGTTGGCCCATGCAGCTCCAGTGCAGCTCTGCTGCCTATCCCCACAGGGGATGGTGGATCATTGGCCCACGCTGGCTTGAGAGCTGCACCATTTAGATCTGTGGGTTTCTTTATTCTTTCATCTGTTAATGTACATTTACGCTGATTCCATATTTTGGTTATTGTGAATAATCCTGCAATAAACGTGGGAGTGAAGATACCTCCTCAATATACCGATTTCCTTTCTTTTGGATACATACCCAGCAACGGGATAGGTGTATAATATTTCTATATTTAGTTTTATGAGAAGCTCCTCATATTGTTCCCCACAGTGACTGTAATCTTTCTCCTATTGTATATGTTTGCCATTCATGTGTACGGAATCATCTTCACTGCAAGGAGAATGGCCACTTATCCATTAATCCTGTTTTGATCTGTTTTTTGATATAATTAATTGTTATCTCTGTTTGGACAATAGGTTATATAGTCACATAAATTTGAACAAGCATTATTTTATTTATTTGACCACTATAGTCACTTACATGCTGTATCTACTTTCTATAGCCTAGTTAGCAGTAAATACTAAAGTACTAACAAAGTACCCATTTTAAACACTTCCCCAAATGGGTCAATGTATGTTATTTGAGAAAAGATGATAATGCAGTTTTGAAAAATATTATAATTCAACTTTATTATGCTGCAGTAATTATATTACATGTAACCCTATCCTAAGAAAGGACAGGGCATTATTTTTTAAAATAAATATTAAGAAGTTTAAAAAAGCAACTAAAAACCCATAAGAATAGCTGACACCAAGAACTTCAGTTTTCCTTCCTATACCTGTCAATCATGCTTGTGATTCCTGGGAATGTGTGGGGATGATGTAGCAACAACTAACTGTTTATCATCACTGGAGTTTACCCTATTCAGGTGTGTTCTGTCTCAAAACTTGTTACCTATCCAGAAAAATTTTGGAATCCTCAGCCCTTTGTCACTAATTATTTAGAAATCCATTTGCTTGAAGGCAAAGAAATAGAAAGTGTGGTCTCTCTGAGGGCCTTTCTGGCCTTGTGTCACAATCTCATACACCCAAGAAAGAAACAGAAAATGATAAACTTGCTTTCTGGTCCTGTGTTCCACTCATTGCCCGTGCCTACGACTGTTTATAAACTTCACACACTGGCCTCATCCTCTCTTTCCAGCTTTCTCATCCCTTCCTTTTGGAGTGCCACAACCAACTGATTATTTCTCCATTGCCCATTCTCTTTGTGGAGTTTTTCACTTCTTGATTCTTGAATAAAAAGAATTTACCTCTTCAAAAGCTGAGAAAGAAACCAGGTGTTCTCATCTCAAAACGTCTGTTATAAAATAATCAATCACCTATAGAAAAGTAAAAGAATCTAGTTTCTCCATCTGAGAGAGATAGTAAGTTGATGTTAACTTTTTCAGTTATTGTTATATTCATTCACTCATTTATATCATAGATCAGTAAACTGTGGCTCTTGGGTCAGCTTCAGCCTACCCTATTTTGTTAAGGAAGTTTTATTGAAACACAACCATGCCTTTTCATTTATATATTGTTTATAGGCAAGATAGAGTAGTTAGAGATTTTTATGGCCCAGAAAAGTGCAAATGCTTATTATCTGACCCATTACAGAGTCTGTCAGCTCTTGAATTGCATTATACCTTGTTTAAGAATGTTTTGTTGTGCCTTGAGCAAAGTAAGAGATTAATGTGTTTGCAAATTTAGAGAATTATTTTCTTAAAATTTTCTAATAATATAATGTAATAACATTTTTTCTTATTTTCATTACCAATACTACTTAATAAACATCTTATTACATTTACCTAGAGGCCTTTTTTGAAGTAATTCATTTATTTATGAATAAATTTGCACAGTTAAACTTATTATTGTTAAGTATTTTCTTGCCCATATGATTTTTTTAGATTTCTCCTTTTTTTCAGTATTATTTAATTGTGGGGGGGTCCTCAATATGTAGTGTTGTTAGCAGTGATTGAAATTATTATTTAGAATGTGATATTTTCATTTGTTTTTAATTAGTTAATAAATTAGAGACTAAAATTTTTTTTTCAATTTGTAGAAATTTTCTCATTTGTAGAAAAATTATAGTTTATTTTCAGCCTTGGCTATTACAACTCATGCTAACATATACTCTAAATGCAAATTTTTAAAGGATAACTTTTTATATTCATCTTAAAAATAATTCACCTTTTTGTATCCCATAACAATATATTCATGTGTGTTTGAGCAAAGAAAATGGTAATGTATTTCATTAAATAAAAACAATTCAAAATGTTAGAAATCAATAGTTACGTAAGTCACTCACTAGATAAGGGTTTCAAAAGGTCATTAGATCCCTTGGAAAAAGTAAATTTGCTTATTACCTTAAATGGCTTTCTATATGGAATGCCAGCTTATATGTCACATATTCACTTGCATTTCATTTTTATTTCTGTCTTTATTTCTATTTGGTAATCATTTCTTTAAGATACACCAGTAAATATGTAAACATTCCCATTACTTCTAGTTCCACGAAACTTGCACTCTTGATAATCATCAATGTTAAATTAATAGATAGCAGCCACTGTAATTAAGTAATACACATAACTTCTATTCAGTTATATAATTCTAAAAGTCACAGGCATTAATTAATATTGTTCAAAAAATAATGCACTGTAGCAGTATCTCTTCTGTTAATTTGTTGTATATGGGCCAATAAAATAATAACAATAAAATAAAAGCATTTAGCATGTCAGATAAGAAATGTTCAATATTTGCCTTATGTTTATGCTGTATGTACTTCTATTGCTGTTGGTGCTAAATATCTGCAAAGTAGACATCATTATTTTACATTTGAAAAAAAAAGACAAACTTTTTTTTCTTTTCTTTTTTTTTTTTTTTTGATACAGAATCTTACTATGTCACCCTGGGTAGAGTGCCATGGCATCACAGCTTACAGCAACCTCAAATTCTTGGGCTTAAGCAATTATCTTGCCTCAGCATCCTAAGTAGCTGGGACTACAGGTGCCCGCCACAATGTCCGGCTATTTTTTGTTGTTGTTGTAGTTGTCATTGTTGTTTAGCAGGCCCAGGTTGAGTTAATACCCTCCAGCCCCTGTGTATGTGGCTGGCGCCCTAACCATTGAACTATGAGGCACTAAGTCAAGACAAAAAATCCTAAGGAAGAAGTATGTATCTAAGGGCACAAAAACTAAGAAGCATAAGAGCCATGATTCAAATCCAGTTTTATGGCTCAAAGATTTGTTAATTCAATTTATAGACATGAAATGATGGGAGGGGAGAATATCCCTTAGAAAGGATCCAGCTCAGTCCCTCTGTTTTACAATAAGGAAAGTGAAGTCCTGTTTATGTGTATTGATCTTTTAAGCAAGCAAGCAAACAAACAAGCAAACAAACTTATCTTTGGTTAGGAAATTCATGTCTAGCCCAGCCAAAATTAGAAAGCAGATATCTTGCCTCCCAATGCAGACGTACTTTTGCTATACAGTAAACATTTCATTTCTCACAGAAGCTCTCTTCATTATCCAAGGTACCTAAATACAACTCTAATAGGTGATTTGGGCCTTTTTTCCTTTTTGCTGATAAATACAGGATGCAAATGCTGGTACCACGAATATATACTAATTGAAAAAATATTTTGTATTGCCATATGCTTATTAAATTTAACATTCCTATGACTCATACAATGAGAATAAATTGCTATTTGAAAATCTTAAGCTAAGAAAAAATAACTGTGACCCACAAATTTCTTCTGCAAATCAATAAGAGTCAAGAAGATATCACTAACATTTTAATTTTGAACTCTACAACCATGCTGAAAGATAAATGTATTGTCTAGACAAAGGGAAGTCTATTGAACACAGTTAAAAACTTTGAAATTTTCAGTCCAAGACTAATAATATGCATTGTTTACATTTTAATCATTTTTAGAAAGCAGAGTTCTCATATTGATTTCATTTCCTTTCCTCTTTCATTAGCATTGATATTAAAAGCTTAGGCTTTTGACAAGTTTTTTAAAAGCATTATTTAGTAAAATAAATTAAGAGTTAATTGACAGCACCAGATTCCACATCAACTTATGGTTTCCTTTAAATTTTTTTACTTTAAATAAAGCCATAATCACGAACAGGGAAAGAATATAATGAATAACTCTCACTTCAGAGCACTTCTTGCTAATGACTTTTAAAAATAATGTTATTTGTGCACTAATGATGAACTACACAGTGTGGTGCAGAAACAACATGGATTTGCACACACATGTACATGCACACACACATATAGAGGGTGCCTAAACATGTATATACATTTTAGGAAAAGATTTTATTAAATTTGTAATATTCAAGTCATGTTTGACCACTGCAATTACAAGAGGTGCTCAACAGGAGTTGAATTCATGTTTTGTTATCGATATATATTGAGTATTACTTTTTTTTGGCACCCTCTGCATATGGACATGAGGTGCAGAGAATTGAGATTACTATTCTTTATAGTTCCCATTTTATTGTTAGCATTATTTCAGGTGCTTCATTTTCCTTACTTATTATTATTATTATTATTATTATTATTATTTATTTATTTATTTATTTTTTGTGTTTTTTGGCCAAGGCTGGGTTTGAACCCGTCACCTCTGGCATATGGGGCTGGCATCCTACTCCTTTGAGCCACAGGCACAGCCCTCATTACTTATTTTATTCCTTCTTCCTCAACCTCTAGTCACATGCTCCTTCTATTCAGAAAAAAAAACCAATCTGATGTATTTATTATAATGTCCTGGAAAACAAAGGTTGTTTTAAATATGTAGTATTGTTTTTAAAAATAACACAGGAAAATTGTGTAAAAGATCTTGTCCTATTTCTTAACATTTCATGATATCTTAATAAGTATATGGCCTCAACTATCATTTAATAAAACTATGACTGAGTGTGCATATACTAAAATTGGCCACTTCTACTTGTAGCAAAAGGAATAACAAAGAACCACTAAAATTATTCAAATTATTAAAAAGTATCTAGCTCTTTTCCGCAACTAAGGAGAAGTCTTTGTAAACTCTAAATATGGAGGGAATTCAAATAAGAAAGTAGTAAGCCAGATCACCCTGGTTGGAACAAGGTTTCAACCTGAGAAGTAGCAGAAGGTTAAAACTGCCTCAGTCAGGGAGAGGATTAAAGCTGGCCTTCCAGTGTGACTATTTTGTATTTTCTTTATTTTTTATTAAGAAATATTAATAATAATAATGCAAAGAAAGTAACATTCACATTGTCAAATAAGAATATATCTGTTATAGAATATGATAGCTCTGAGGATCCATATGGAGTCATTAGTTAACTTATTTGTTTTCCAAAGTCTAAAAAAATAGACAACTAATATTTATAAATAAAAGTAGAAGATAATTTCAAAACACAGATCATGCCAAATCTTATAAACAATAGAAAAAGAAGAAATATTTCAAAGTCATTCCTCTTAATCTGGATACACGTGATATTAAAATTGGAGAAAATATATTGTTGTAAAGGGAAATTACAAACACATTTCACTTATAAATGAGGATGCAATATCATAAACAACATTATTAACAAGTTGAATAAAAATTAATGTTTAAGTAATGTACTTTGAATTCAAAATTGAATCCAGTTTATGTGAGAATTAGTCACTATTTTCTTTCCTTTTTGTTTTCTATCCCTCATCCCCTCCCTCCTTCTCTGTCTGCTCTCCCCTTCCCCCATGGTTCACTGTGTCATTAATTGTCATTAATTGTCCTCATATCAAAGTGGAATACATGGGATTCATATTTCTTCATTCCTGTGATGTTTCACTAAGAATAATGTGTTCCACCCCTATCCAAGTTAGTACAAACACTGCAAAGTCTCCATTGTTTTCGATGGCTGAGTAATATTCCATGGTATACACATACCATAGCTTACCAATCCATTCCTGGGTTAAAGGACATTTAGGCTGTTTCTACATTTTAGCAATTGTAAATTGGGCTGTGATAAACAGCCTAGTACAAGTGTCTTTATAATAAAAGGTTTTTTTTGTTATTTGTTTTTTTTTCTGGATAGATGCCCAGTAATGGGATTGCAGGATCAAATGGGAGGTCTAGGTTGAGTTCTTTGAGCTTTCTCCACACTTCCTTCCAAAAAGGTTGTGTTAGTTTGCAGTCCCACCAGCCGTGTAAAAGTGTTCCTTTTTCCCCACATACACTCCAGCATCTGCAATTTTGAGATTTTGTGATATAGGTCATTCTCGCTGGGGTTAGATGGTATCTCAGGGTGGTTTTAATTTGCATTTCTCTAATAATTAGGGATGATGAGCATGTTTTTATGTGTTTACTGGCCATTCGTCTCTTATCTTTAGAGAAGATTCTATTCATCTCTCTTCTTCATTTATGTATGGGATTGTTGGTTTTTTTCCTTGTAGATTAATTGAAGTTCTGTATAGATCTTGGTTATTAGACTTTTGTCTGATTCAAAATATGCAAATATCATTTCCCATTGGTTAGGTTGTCTACTTGCTTTGGTTGTTGTCTCCTCGGCTGTACAGAAGCTTTTCAGTTTAAGTCCCATTTGTTTATTATTGCTGTTGTTGCTATTGCCATGGCAGTCTTCCTCATAAATCCTGGCATCACTAGGCGCAGAGTGAAGTTGCAAATCAGGTAGTTCTGAAGGTGAAAGGGATTTCACCTTCCTAAAAATAATGTGTATGACAGTAGACCACATATCAGATGTACTGCTCATAAATTGACGTGGATAAGTCAGCAGATTGGATGGCAACTTCATTCATTCAATCATGGTGGAATTACACGCCTACATTGGGAGACCAAGGTGGGAGGATCATCTGAGGCCAAAGCATTCAAGGCTAGCCTGGCAACATCTTAAGACCTCATTTTTACCAACAATGTTTGGAAACAATGAGCCAAGTGCTAGAACAGACCTAGCTGCTTGCCAGGCTGAGGCAAGAAGGTCTCTGGAGCCCAGGAGTTCAAGGTTGCAGGGAGCTAGAATCACACCACTACACTCTAGCCTGGGGAACAGAATGAGACCTTGTCTCTAAAATAAATCAATCAAAAATTAGTTAATTCAAGGAACCACAGAGTCTTACTTATTTACACTTTCATGATCAAAGGGATGCTGTCCATTTCCTTGATTTGTGACAGAGTCTCACTCTGTGGCTCTGAGGAGAGTACCCTGGCATTGTAGCTCACTGCAACCCCCAACTCCTGGGCTTGAGAAATCCTCTTGCTTCAGCCTCCCATGTCGCTGGGCCTACAGGTGGCTCTGGCCATGACACCCACCTACTTGTTCTCTTTTGATTAGATACAGGGTCTAGCTCTTGTTCAGGCTGGTCTTGGACTCCCCAGCTCAAGAAGTCACCCTTCCTGGGCCTCCGAGATCGCTAGGAGTATCGGACTGAGCCACCACACCTGGCCAATACAATGAGTGCTGTGCAGTTTGAAAATTTATAACTAACTTAGATACCTGATCCACTTTTCCTGGAGAACTGGCTACCCTTTTCCTTCTGTGTGTGGCATAGGAATTTTACCTCGTTCTTTCCTTCCTTTCTTTATTTTTTTCACTCTTTCCTAGCCCCTTTTGTTTTCTTTCCCTTCCCCTTCCTTTTCCTGGTCCCCATTCCTTTCCTTTCTTTCATCTGAGATGAATATGAGGGTAAAATGATGAGGGGCACAATCGAAGGATATACCGAACAACCACCCTCCAATGCCCTGGGACTAGGGCTCACCTACCTCGTGAATGCTGGCTCTTCTTTTAGTTAATTTATTTACTTATTTCTTTCTTTTTTTTTAATTTTTACATATACATGTGTTTATTAGGTTTCCACTTTTTGCCTTAAAAAGGCTGAAAATTTAATAACAATAACAATGTTTAAGATAAGGACTAGAAACAAAAACCTCGTAAAGAATGAACAAAAATAAATACATTCAAAAAAGAAAACAGACGATTACTGCATCAAAATATTAAGCAATATTAATAATAATAATGCAAAGAAAGTAATGTTTACATACTTATTTCTTTCTTTCTTCATTTTTGAGACAATCTCATGCTGTTACCCTAGCTAGAGTGCCTTGGCCTCATCATAGCTCACAGCAATGTAAAATCCTTGGTCTCAAGCCATCCTCTTGCCTCAGCCTCTAAACTAGCTGTGACTACAGGCATCTGCCACACACATTTTGCTATTTTTACTAATGTTACATAATTCGTTTCTAGCTTTTCTTTGGTGCAGGAGACAGATGCTCACTTTTTCACCCTTGGTAACGTGGCAGGGTCTCATAGCTCACAGTAACCTGAAACTCCTAGAGTCAAGACAGCATCTTGCCTTAGTCTCCCACGTGGCTGGGAGGACAGGGGCCCTCCGCAATGCCTGGGCTCTCATTCTGGCTAAGGCTGGTCAACAGCTTTTGACCTCAAGCCATCCACCTGCCTCGGCCTCCCAGAGTGCTAGCACTACAGTCGTGAGCCGCCTTCCCTGGCCATGAACGTTGAATGAAAGATACTGAGAACCAAGGTAAGAAATACTCGAAACTCACCATTTTCTAACTTGGAGGTACACTTCACTAGGCTTCATGGGCTTCAGATAACGTTCCTGAGGTCTACCTGTAGAGTGGAAACATCACATGACTACAGTGGCCTGGCACATCTTACCTCACCTCTGTGTTCCCTGATGTCATAATGGTCGCTGGAAACTGGCCAGGATGCTCGAGCAATCCATCCTCTTGCCTCAGCCTCCTAAGTAGCTGGCACACACCACCATGCTTGGCTGATCTTTTCTATGTGTTTTTTTTTTTTTTTTTTTTTTTTGAGACAGAGCCTCAAGCTGTCACCCCCCGGGTATAGTGCTGTGGCATCACAGCTCACAGTACCGTCCAACTCCTGGGCTTAAGCGATTCTCTTGCCTCAGCCTCCCAAGTAGCTGGGACCACAGGCATCCGCCACAATGTCCGGCTATTTTTTGGTTGTAGTTGTCATTGTTGTTTGGCAGGCCCAGGCTGGATTCAAACCTACCAGCTCTGGTGTATGTGGCTGGCGCCTTAGCTGCTTGAGCTATAGGCACTGAGCCACCTTTTCTGTTTTTCATTGAGAATGAGGGTCTTTCTTTTGCTTAGGCTGAGGCAGAGTTCCTCACCTTGAGAGATCTTCCGCCCAGGGCCTCCCTCATGGTCTAAGATTACAGGTCTGAGCCACCCTGCTCAGCCAGGGCTCATTGATAATATTTTATTTCTTTCCTATCATATCCTTGTACTCATTTTATAGACCAGAGATCTAGGAGCACCCACCACTCTGACCCATCACTTATTTTGCAAATACACTTATATACCTATAAGACTTGCCTATGTTACAAATTGTCTAGGGTTATTATCTGATTCCTCACCAGAAACTGTGGTATCACTGAGCAGTGAGTGACATTGCAAATCAAGTAGTACTGAAGGTGACACGGGTTTCAGCTTCGTGAAAAGAGTGTGTATGACCATGAGATGTGGTTTCACAATTGACCACATGTCAGATTTACTCCTAATAAATTCATGTGGATAAGTCAGGAGTTTTTCAGCAACTCTTTTCATCCAATCACAGTTGAATTACAATCCTACATTGGATACATATAGAATTTGGCAGGCCCAGGATGCTGCCCCCAGCCTGTAATCCTAGCATTCTGGGAGGCTGAGGTTTGTAGATTTCCAGAGGTGACAAGTTCAAAACCAGCCTGAGCAAATGCGAGTCCTTTTCTCTGCTAAACATACACAAACTGAGGAAAGAGGATCACCTGAGTCAGAGTTGGAGGTTGCCGTGAGCTGTGAAGCCATGGCACTCTACCCCAACCAACAGCTTCAGACTGTCTCAAAAACAAACAAACAAACAAACAAACAAACAAACTCTTTGGCGACTACCAGTGAAATACATCTGTAATAATTAATTGACTGTATGAAATGGATATTCAAATGTATTATAGTTTTAGGCTGGGTACAGGAGGTGGGAGGATCATTTGAGGCCAAAACATTCAAAGATAGCCTGGGCAACATCTGAAGACCTCAGCTCTATGAATAATGTTTTGAAATAATGAGCCAAGTACTAGAACACACCTAGCTGCTTGCCAGAGTAAGGCAGGAGGATCTCTGGAGCCCAGGAGATCAAGGTTGCAGGGAGCTAGAATCGCACCACTGCACTCCAGCCTGGGGAACAGAGGGAGATCTTGTCTCTAAAATCAATCAATCAAGAATTATTTAATTCAAGGAACCACAGAACCTTTCTTATTTACTCTTTCATGATCAAAGGAACGCTGTCTATTTCCTTGTTTTTCTGGCAGAGTCTCATTCTGTGGCTCTGAGCCTGGGGACTAGAGTGAGATCTTTGCTCTAAAATCAATCAGTCAAGAATTAATTAACTTGTGGAAACTACAACTACAGTTGCCACTGTGGGCTCGCTCTACTGTGCACTGAGGTGGTGGGCAGGCCCGTTCTCAAGTCCGCCTTTTTGTCTCCACCATGTGGGGAGGTGGTGTGATTTGTGGCCCATCATGGAACAACGATTGCAGCATCTATGTGGGTCACTTACCTCCAGACATCCGAACCAAGGACATTGAGGACGTGTTCTACAAGCAGAGCTCTATGGGAGAAATCAACCTCAAGAATCTCCATGGGGTACCGCCCTGCACTTTTGTTGAGTTGAAGGACCCACGAGATGCTGAGCACGCTCGGGTATGGTCAGGAGAACTATGATTACAGTGGATCCCGTTTGGGTGTGGAGTTTCCTGCAAGTGGCCCTGGTAAAGGCTGAGGCAGCAACGGGGTATGGAGCTGACGGAGCTCCCCAAGGCCACTGTAGCCCCCCTTCTAGGTGGTCTGAAAACACAGCGGTTGTCTCTGTACTGCCTCCAAGTGGA
>CAUYRH010134942.1:0-28054 GCA_963574655.1 Perodicticus potto | reverse complement strand
CCTTCCTAATGCCATGACCCTTTAATACAGTTCCTCATGTTGTGGTGACCCCCAACCATAAAATTATTTTCGTTGCTACTTCATAACTGTAATTTTGCTACTGTTATGAATCATAATGTAAATATCTAATATGTAGAATGGTCTTAGGCGACCCCTGTGAAAGGGTCATTTGACCCCCAAAGGGGTCACAAGGTTGAGAACCGCTACTCTAGATGGTAGAATATGAGAATCACAGTTAATCAGGCTCACAAGCTATAGAATCTGTATTTGATGCTGGTTTGGTGTGGGTCTAAGTCTGCACCAACAGCACTGCCGGAGCTCAGGAGATGGCAGTTGTCCCAGAGCTGGGCTTCCCATCCTGTTTCCTCCAAGAGCCACTCATCCTTCCTTCAGGGATAGAGAGGGGCTGCGGGTCTCCTTTGACAGTGGATTTTTAGACAGTACTTGTTACCCGCTGTCTCGGATCCCTGCAGCTGTTGTTGAAGCTCTCCTCCTCTTTTCCTACCTCCACTTCCTCTCGGCATAAGTGACTCATGGTCAAGTTTATGTGAAGGCTTTTATTTCTTCCCAGAGGCTCATGAATCCCAGTGAGTCCTTAAAAGTTCCCAAGTCCGCTGTAAGGCTATTAGTAAGAAGGTCATGTTCCCCTGGTAGACCTTTGGAAATGCTCCAGGCCACAGGGGTCCCACCTTGCTTGCTACCTCTGGGTCCTTTGCGCCCTGCCTGACACAAGTGGGTGCACAATAACGCCCAGGTGAAAAAATGGGTGCACAAGCAAGAGGCGAGTGAGTGTGCTTTTTATTCCTGCGTCTCAAGAGCCAGAAAGCTTATCTTGGATTTTTTGATTGGCAAAACACATTCCTAAAATTGTCATCTGAAAGCATGCTAATAAAAGTGCCCACCCTACCTTCCTTACCACTGAATAAAGACTTTTCTACAGAGAGCTGCAGTTCATAGAAATTCCGAGATTTTTGTTTTGCCTTCTAGTGTGATTCATTTATCCACTCTGTGAATGTCTGTGCTGTGGGCTGTGCTGGCAGTTGGGAAGGAAACATGTCAAAGACCCCATCCCTGCCTTTTGAGCTTCATGGAGGAGGCAGCCAGGTCCACAGGCAAGATCACCAGCTGGGTTAAGCCCAGTAATAGTGAAGTGTGCAGGATCCTTCAGGATGACATGGCCCAGCAGGCAGGGTAGGGTGGGGGAGAGATGGGAGACAGTGTCTGAAGGCATCTCGTGGGAAGCAAGTCCTGAAGGCCAGCTGGGGGCACAGGCAGGGCTGAACAAGTCCAGGTGCAAGGCCTGCAGATGAAGAGAAGTCATTGTCAACTGCAGGAAATTTAGCTATGACCAGAGAGGTGAGATTTAGAGGAGGCAGCAGAGCATGAAGAGAGGCTCGGAGGAAGGATTCAGATCTGATTCTGGAACAAGAGGAAGCTACAGAAAGGTTTTGTCGCAGGATAAAGGGCAGGGGTGCTATCAAATTGTTGTTTGAAAAAAAAATTTATAAAACATCCTCTCAGTGATTACACAATAAAGGGGGCTGCTTTGAGTTCATCTCAGAGTTTCTATTGAACCCAGAATGTTCCCCTTATGCCAGGGGGAAGAGGGAAGCCGAGACCCCATTGGTTCACAGAGTGGGTCTTCTGAATATCTTCTGGCTCCAGGCCCCAGTTTTTTAGAGTTTAGAGATTTTGTTATTATTTATAGCTAGAGGAATATCTTCAAAGAGCAAAGAGGATGGAAGGAAGGTGCTCCTGGATGAGCAGAAAAGCCTGCAGCTCCGAGGAGGAGCTTCCTGCACCAGCTCTAATTAGGGTGGTCTCTGCCTTCAGAGTCCTCCCTGTGATCTGCAAGGAGAACCCAGCCACTTTTACCCCAGAAACCTTTCAAGGTTGTCCGTCACTCTCAGCCAAGGTAGCAGGAGGCAGAGGGAGCCAATTGACATCAGTGGAGAGCACCCCAGGCTTAAGTGTACACCTGAAGTCTCCAGCGGGAAACCCACCTTAGCACCCCTGAATGCAGAGACCCAAGGGGTGAGTCTCCCAGCCCTAGGGTCGGGGGACCACTGTTCTCCCTTAATACCTTCTCACCTTATCAAAATATTGATCTGGATTGCATGCTTTTTTTAGATCAGCTTTCCTGAAAGACGCATTGTCTCCAACAAAGGGAAAATTCTTTATAATCTAAGAGCAAGATTCTGAGCATTCCCTATCCTGAGTGTGTCTGGGCACGTCAAGGTTTTCATCATACGTTTCTCGGGAAAATCTTATGTATTGGCCTCAGGCCAAGAGTATAGCAGCTTCTTTCAGAGCAATGGCAATGTTCAGATCAGTTCTAAAAACCACAGATGTGCCCTAGGACCCTATGTTCTGTTGCCTATAAAGACCCTATAAAGGAGTGAAGAAACCTTTTTTCTTCTCTGTCAGACATCGGAAGGAGAGTTGTCTGAGGCCACACATTAAATATACAAACACTAACAAAAGCTGATGAGCAAAGAAAAAGTTCCATGCATAATTTCCCTATCTGTGACCACAGATAAGCAAAAACATCCTCACATAATCTGCATGCAGCTTGGGGGCCACAGGTTGGACACCTCCACTAGGTATGACCACAGTCATGTGTGTTTGTAAGCAGCTTTGTGATTTGTGTGAAAAGCATTCTGGAGCTACGGAGGGTAAGAAAGAATTAACTCTGAGAGCAGCTGTGAAATCTGCAAAAGCTCCTAGGCTGTCTTCTCATCAGAACCCATAATGAGCTCCCTGGGGAGTGTTCTAGATGCAAGGACAAGCCTGTTAGTCTAGAGAGTCCCAGGGTGGGTGGGGGGTAGGGGGAGGGACACAGTTCTAGAGAAGAAGAAAAGAAGTTAGAAAAGATTGACACTTGCTTGAAAAATCCATGGCCACTGTTTGCCTGGCTAGTCCTGCTATATTGGGGGTGGGGGTGGGGGTGGGTAATGATTAAGTGCTGGATCTGTCTGCTGCCCCTGTATCTGACCTTAGGCAAATTACCTCTTTGTGCTTCTTCCTCATCTGTGAAATGAGGATCTTGCTTTCTGGCCCGTGGGGTTGGTGGAGGAGTCTACAGATGGATACATGTGACATGTGCTAAGCACAGGGCCCGGGAGGCGCTGTGAGACAAGCTACTTGCTGCGCAGGAGCCCAGAAGCCCAGAAACCAGCAAGGTGCATTCTTCAGATGGCCTCGCTGAGATGTAATTTAAAGACGCTAAAATTCACTGCATGTTAGGGTACAATTCAATCACTTTTTTTTTGAGCCACAGGCACCGCACCCCTTCAATCACTTTTTTTTAGCAACTTGGTAGAATTGTGCAGTTTCTACCACAATCTAGCTTTGCAATAGTTCCAGCACTCCAAAAAGCCCATTTGTGCCTGTTTAAAATCAGTCCTTGTTCCTGCGCCAGCCCTGAAAAACCACTGATCTGTTTTATCTCTCCCTAGATTTGCCTTTTCTGGGTTTTTCTTGCTTCTTTCACTTGTCTTGGGGGTTCATCCAGGAAGTAGCAGATATCAGCCCTTACATCTTTTTATTGCTGGGTGCTGTACCATGGCACAGATACAGCACAGTTTGTTTATCCATCCACCAGTTGATGGCATTTGGGTTATTCCTACCTTTGACTTGTGTGGTAAGTGCTGTCCATGAGATCTTTGTGTGCGGTGTGTTTGCTTTTTTCCTTGGTAGGCACCTGGTGGTCAAAGAGCATGAATATGGTAGATTTACTTTCGGCTTTTCGAGGGTGAGCTTGCCTCTCTGTGGATTTGCATGGGTGGAGATGTTCAGTGTTGCTCGGCTTTATAGCGCCCTCTGTTGCCTTTGTGAAAACACAAATTCACAGTTCCTTCAGGGGAAACAGCGCAAGGGGCTGCCTGTGGACAGAATTCACTTCCTTTTGAGGGACAGGGCAGACTAAATATTGGGGGATCTAACCCAGCAGCCGAGGTGCAATTAATGCACCCACTCCGTATTCATTGAACCCTTCCTGTGCCAGACGCTGGATTTCTCAGCATAGCACAAATAATACATGTGCTATAGCCCTCAAAGATCTGGCCACATGGGGCCCCAACCCCATCTTCATGACCTGGGACCTGTCCTACCAACCTACCAACCTCCTTTCTCTTTTATCCTTTTTTTTTGCAAATTCCTGGTCAGCTTTCCTCTAGCTTCTACCTCCAGGCATGTATATCCAAACCTGTCCTCTTGGTTCCAGTGTGGTTTCCACAGAAATCCACTTGTACCCAATCCACTGTGTTGGAGATTGGGCCTGTGCAGGGGGTGGAGGGCTTGTAGAGCAGGTCCCATCACACACTATTCAGCCTTCTCCTGTTGGCCCGTCAGTTCCTGCTTCTCTGCTTTGCTCCAATGATGACCCTGTTCTCGGGCCCAGCCAACCAAGAGGGAGGGACATCTGGTTGGGACAAGCCAGCCCCTCTTCCAGAGCCGCTCCTAGGGATCAACCTCCACCCCAGCCCTTGTTGTATTTTCATGAGCAGTGTTTTCTCCCTGCTGTTAATTAGCCTTGATTATTACAGAGGCACTGCCCTTACCTCTTCACAGCAGATTGTGTTTATTTGTTTAGAACATTGTTTTTTCTCATAAATTTGTTGGTTAATAGACCTTTCTTACTATGGTTTGTGGCGTTATCTGGATATTCCAGAATGGTCCGGCATATTCAGGGAAATTTGGTGGCTGGTTGGAATAACTGTTAGGAAGGAATACAGATGTTCTGTGTTCTACGTGGACTTGTTACCAGATTGGAAATGACTGTTTATGTCTCATTCTAGTGGCATAGAAGCCTGCTGGGTTGCAATAGTCTCCTTTTCTCCTGCTGCTGCTATCAAAGCCCCAGTATGCTGCTAAAACATTCAATTCAACAGTCTTTATTGAGCACCAGTTATCTGCAAAGGATCATGTTAGTGAAAAACTACTAATTTCTATGTAGCCTGCAAAGTCCAGTCCGGAAGTTCCAGTCCCCAGATGTCTTCTCTGATTGCTGTCACCATCACTCTTCCCTAGAGTTAATCCTGTCCCTCCTCTAAGTGGCCTATGCATCTTGTTTGAGCACATGTTTTGAGCTGCTCTGTGATTTTTTTTTTTTAAAGGTTGGCCTCTGTTACTAGACTGTGTACTAAACCTCTGAGCCAGCAACTATGTCTCCTTCATGTTCGTATTTCTAGCTCCCGGTGTAAGGCTTTGATGGTCATTTGGAAAGCCTTGAATGAATGAATGAGGACAACTTCAAAGCCTGTGTATGTGTGTGTTTTACAGGTTTGAGCATAGGTGCTTGTGCCTGGTCTCAGCCCCGCCTCTCTCCTGGGGTGCAACAGCAGCTCTGTTTCCAGCGCTGTGGGTCCCGCTAGCTACGCTGCTGCCCAGAAGTCTCCAGTGGCTTCCATCTCACACGTGCGGGAAAGCCAGAGCTTCATGTTGACTCCTGAATCTCTGGTGCGCTGCCTCCCCAGCACTCCCTGCCCAGACCCCATTGCCTCCCGCTTCCCACCCACAGCAAACACACTCTGCCCAAACTACCAGAATACCCCACTCCTCCTCGAACAGACCACTTTCTCAGAGCTTCTGATCTGGGTTTTCCTCCTCCAGGAACATTCTTCCTAGATACTTGTGTGGCTTAGCTCTTCACCCAGGTCTTTTCTCAAATGCTACCTTCGCAACGATGCCTTATGTAGACACCCCCACCCTCATTGCTGCTGTCCTCCCTTTTTTAGAGAAGGTCTTGCTTTGTCACCCAAGCTGGAGTGCAGTGGCATGACCGTAGCTCCCCGCACAGCTCACTGCAACCTGGAATTCCTGGGCTCAAGCAATCTTCCTGCCTTGGCTTCCCAAAGTGCTGGGATTACAGGCATGAACTAACGTGACCACCCTGACTTCACCTACTGCCTTTTATCGTACCACATATAATTGACTTATCTATTTTGTTTTTCTTTCTCCCTCCCTGAATGAAGACGGGATTGGCTTCCTTTTGTGCACCAAGTAATCCCCCTACACACCAAGGGCCTAGACCGCACATAGTAATGGTAATGGCCCACATGTATGTGGGGTGATATGTGTCAGGCACTTTTCACATTGTCATGAAGTAACAAATGACCTAAGACTCAGATCTAGGCAGTGTGAACTCTGAACCCTGATGCCTTTCTGCCTCTCACAAGTATTTGTTGGATGAACAAATGAACAAGTAACTGCGTGACTGTTCAGAGGGAGGAGATAAGGCAAGTTGGCCTTGCCGCATTAGCCTGTGCTGTAGTTGAATGAAATGGAAGACGTCCAGCCTCTGCAAGCATCATGGTGCTGACACCCACTCATGAGAAGATGCTTGTCACGGGGCTTCCTTTTCAGTTGTGCCCAGCACCTGAAGGGTAGCTATCATAGGTATAGGTGAAATAGCGGATATGATCCAGGCAACTCAACTTGCAGCTCCAGACCCTGGCACCGAGTAATGGTCATCCTTGGAACATTCTTTAACATCTCAAGGTGTCTTTCTTACCAGTCACCTCATTTTTATCTCACGGGAATTACATAAGGAATGAAGGGCAGATGGTATTATCCTCATTTTTTGTGCAAGAGTGGGCAGAGCTTCGCTGCCAGCTATGAAGTCCCACATCTGGGAGCCAGAGTCCCAGCCCGACTCCCAGCTCCCTCCTGCCTGCTCACTGATAACGCCTTCAGGACTGCCCCCCAGACTGTGGTGTATTTTGCCCAAAGGTTCACATAGTTGGTAACAGGACATGTTTTCAGAGCCCACTGCCTGCAGAACCCAGGGTGGGTTTTAATTTGCTCATTCTTTTTTTTGTTATTGCCTTTGGCTCATTTAAAGTTACATAAACCCAAGGTATTTATTTGTTTATTTTTTTATTAAGTCATTTGTACATAGATCATGAATACACTTATGCCATTATAGGATTCAATGTGTTGATTATTTGTACAAATTAGAGTGCTTGCACCCTACTAATCAACATAGCCTTCACCTCATTTACCCCATTACAAGTACAAGTTGGATCTATTACGTATAGAACATAAATGTCTTAAACCCAAGGTATTTAAAAAAAAACACTCCAAACATAAGCCATATGGAAGACCCCTCCTGGATGCCTCCCCACCAGCACTGCCCTCACCTTTGTGCTCAGCAACCCCTTTATACACAGCTGGGCCTCATGCTCCTGCAGTTAGTCACCCTCCATGTGACGGACAGGGCAGCGTGGGAACATTTCCTCTCTCTGCACCACTGCTGGGAGCTCTGGGCCCTGAGATGACCCATCAGCTGCCCCACATTGGGGGAGGAAAGGAAGCATGCAGAAAAGTGAAATATCCCAGAAGGACACACACTGAAAGGTACATTTCCTTACCACTCTTGAGCCTGTCACTCCAGGGGCAGCTCCACCAGCAGGAGAGGTGCTCAGAGCAGCTCGTGTGTTCACACGTCTGTGAACCTCCTCCCAGAGCTTACTGCAGCGAACACTATACACCATCCCTCACTCTGCTTTTACCTTAGGATGCCTTGGGGATGTTCCCCTGTTGGCACAAAGAAATCTACCTCTTCTCTGGTGGTACTTGTCCTAAAACAGTCTGCTAGTTAAATATAACCCTCTGATTGTTCTGAGTCGTTCTGACAACACTGCTGTGCCATCATCCCTTGCCGTCCTGTATGGGCTTCTCTACAGTCGGAGAGGCAAGTTCCTGCAAGTGGGCCAGGATCACTCCAGGCACAGCTGAAATGAGACTGGGGAGACAGGTCAGAGAGAGGTCCCAGAGTGCTCCCTGGCCCTCCAGCCCTCTCTCCAGCCCCAAGTCTTCCTCGGACTGGCCGGTTCTCCCCCCGCCCCACGCTGTGGGATGACTGGCTCAGCCCTGTTCAGAGCACCCTCCACGCCTTTCTCGTGGGGATGCTGTGTTCCTTGTCTCACACTGCTCAGACTATTTCTCTAGTTGTTCAATCGGTAGAATGTCACACAGCAGATCCTTGAATGATGTAGTTTTCTTCTAAGTCATTTTGTTGTAAAATCAATGAGGAAAAAAATAAATTCCTGGCTAGAGCCAGGAATTCCTGGCGGTGTGGAGTTTGCATGTCCTCCCCTGTTTGTGTGGGTTTTCTCTGGTTACTCGGTTTCCTCCCACATCCCAAAGATGTGCTCAGTTAAGTTCACTGGAATGTCTACACAATCCTGGTCTGAGTGAATGCGAGGGTGTGGGTGAGCATACCCTGCCACGGGCTGGTGTCCTGTCCAGCGCTGGTCCCTGCCTTGCACCCTGAGCCTCTGGGACCCATTGATGCTGAACCAGACAAAACAGGAATGAATACAGGTGATTTTAACAATAAAACTCTGTAAAGCACATGATAATTACGTACTGAAGACATCAGTCAAACTCTGAGTGAGCCTGTGATTTGTGATTGTTCTTCAACTATGTGGGGGAGGAGGAGTTCCCAGCTAGTTTTGCTGAATAGGCCTTTTAGTCCTTGATTTAACTCATCAACACTCAAGACCACTAGCATTACAGAGTCTCCAAAAAATGGATAATTATCTTGTTTTTATTAATCTTTCTTAAATGTATGTATAGCTCTTTATTTCAGTGTTTAACATGAGAAGTGTTTTAGACCTTTGCTTAAAAGTTTGGTGATATTTTCATGACCAGAATTGGAACTTAACTCTTGTTTATGTCAATTAGCCCATGGTAAAATTGGGTTTTTTATAGTCAGTTTCTAAGACCCTGTGGACACCTTAAATGAGGATTTACTATCGTTGTTTTCAACCAATAAATTCCGAGTCCCTGCAAGGGTGTAGTGCCACATCAGGTGACATGCACAGCACCACATCTGCCATCTCACGGCATCAACCTTCGGCTCATGACATCAGAATCTTGCCATGGAGATTAAACTAGCACTCCTGAAATGATGTCCTGCCAGGTTAGGATAGATGTAGTATCTCTGGAATCAGAGGAGCCAACAGACTTGCTGGTGGAGGTGGCCTAAGGATGGGCCTTGGAGGACACGGGCTCTAATAGCCAGACTGCATACCTATTGGTGACGATGGTCATGAATAGCCCTTTCATGGGCGGGTATGGTGCTGTACATAATCCAGGGTGTCTAACCTTTTTTCTTTTCTGCTGCACGTTAGAAGAAGAAGAGTTGTCTTTGGCTACACAGTAAATACACAAACACTAATGAAAGCTGATAAGCAAAAGAAAAGTTTTGTGCATAATTTTCACAACATCCAGCACCACAGATAAGCAAAACAGTTCTCAAATAATGTTCATGTAGCCCAAGAGCCTCAGGGTGGACACCACTATGCAGTCCCTCTTCTCCTTCAGCCCTGTGTGGAGGACACTATTGTTGTCCCCTCTTGTGGTCAAGGAAGCTGGTAACTAGAGAGGTCAAGACCTGGCTCAAAGTAGTGTTAGAGGTCAGCCTCATTCCAATCCCGGTCTGCCCTGCTCTGCCTCTTCCCTCCATCGCTCTCCCAGAGTGGGGCCGCCCGTTGCCTGTTGTATCTTTGCTCCCTTCACCAACAGCTTTGTTGTCTGTCATTCTAGGATTTCTGCCATGGGCAAGTCATGTGGCCGCCCCTCAGTGCCCTGCAGGTGAAGCTTGCTGAGCCCGGTCAGTCCTGCAAGCAGGTGTGCCAGGAGAGCCAGCTCATCTGTGAGCCTTCTTTCTTCCAGCACCTCAACAAGGACAAGGACATGCTGAAGTAAGTGCCTGGGGCCGGGGGGTGGGGAGGCAGACTGCTCAGCCTCTGGAGACTCCAGCTTGCCTTCTCGGGGAGAGTTGGAGGAGTGGCCCAGGGTTCAGTTTCCAGGCTGTGGACTCTGGGGACGAGACAAGAGAAAGGGGCAGGCTGCAGCACATTCTCCCAGAGAGAGTAGCCCAATGTTGTTATGTGGACACCCCAAGCACTATGAGGTCACCTGGCACTGGCAGGTTGATGTGTTTAGATTGTGAATGGTGGTGTTGTATTTGCATAAACAGTGCCTTGTCTGGGCTTGGAGATTGTGGGAGGTGTTCAGTTTGTTGACGTTGGCCCCTAGAACAGTGAGAGTGGAGGTGGGCACAGAGCCACACGCACAGCCTTGATGGCAATGGGATCTCTAGATGGCCCCCAGCAGAGCCTGAGCAGTGCAGACGACAAGTGGCAGTCTTTGACCTCAGAGTCAGAAAGGAATGAGAAATTTGGAGAAGGAGCTGGCACAAAAATGCTCACCACAAATTCCACGGACTGCCTTCCCCTCCTGTGGTCCCATTCCCTTTTACAGTTTGTTCCGGAACTTTGGCACATGGCACGTGGCAGGCCTGAGCAGGCCCGACTGCGCCGCGTCCCATGGCAGCAAGTGGGGTGCGGCACCAGGCACGCTGGCCCAGGGCTGCGCATGGAAGGGGCCTTCAGTATTCCTGGAGTTTGTTGCCCTTTTGCTTGCTGTCTTGGTCTACTGTGCACTGCTCTAAAGGAACACCTGAGACTGGAGAATGTATAAAGAAAAGAGGTTGATTCAGCCCTGGGTTCTACAGGCTGTGTAAGAAGCACAGCTCCAGCATCTGCTTCTGGTGAAGGCTTCAGGGAGCTTCCACTGAAGTTGGAGTGTGAAAGGGGAGCAGGCGTGTCACATGGTAAGGGTGGGAGCAAGAGAGGGCAAGATGATGCCAGGCTCATAAACGCTTAGCTCTCGGTGAACTAACAAGGTGAAAACACGCTCATTAGCTCAGGCTGTTCATTAGGGATCTTTCCCATGACCCATACACTGTCCACCAGGCCCCACATTGGACACTGGAGATCAAATTTCAACATGAGATTGGAGGGACCAAACACCCAAACCCTTGCGTTACTTTCAGTGACACCCTTAGTTTTCCTTTGAGTCCGCATTTGGGTTTTGGTATTTGTAGTCCCTAATTTCCACATGAGGTTTTTTCTAGGCCTCTGACTCATGACCCCTGTCAGACTGTATCTGGTCTCCCAGTTTGTACCACACCTCACCCTGGCCCACATGTGGCTTAATGATCTAGCCTCCTGACCCACCTCTACCTTCCTAGCTCTGATGAGGTGTTTTCTCCAAGTCACTTGCTTATAAATAATAAATAAGACTCCTATCCCAATGGTAAATATTCAGTCCAACAGTGAGACTGTCCCCGGCTTGAAGAGCGTGTTTAGGAATGGTGTGGACTTGGGTCCCGGGCTCACCTGTCCTGTTCTGCCTGCATGCCTGGCTGTGCAGTTGGCCACTGTGGCGTGCTCTGCATGTTGGTCTCACTGGTCTGGTCCTTCCCGTGACTTGACTTAGCTTCAATGTGCTATAATACACTTTTTACAGAGAGTAGAATTTTATCCTTTGTAGCTATCATATCTCTTTAGGGAGTGTGGCCTCTGGCGTTTCACCTGCAGGGATGCTCTCCTGAGCAGGGATGTAGGCAATGCTGTCCCCCTTCTTTTTCTGGGAAGACCAGGCACAGCGGCTGTCTTGATTCCACCATCAAAACAGAAGCACAGGTCGTTAGAGGGAGGTCAGCAGTGAGACCAGAGACACTCTGTAAAGTGGGGCCTCCAGTCTACGTGGAAAGTCTGACAGTCCTAGGAGCATCCGGTTCCGCAGCATCGATCCTGAACCCTGGGGTTCTGAGAGGGGCTTTCTACTCGTCCCTTTTGTAGAGAGCCCCCAGAGCAAGGTGGCTTTTTGAGAACCCTAGAAGTCTCTTAGCACAGCAGTCTGAATTGACTAGATGCTGACTGGGGACGGCATACACAGTACTGTCCTCATCAGCTCACTCCTGGCAGAGGAGACACGGGAAGCTGCATCGTGGGAAGGGACCTGAATGGGAACTTCACAGCTTGCTTCCTGACCAGGCAGGAGTCAGGGTCTCGGCCCAGGAACCATGAGCAAGGCCTGGCTCTGAGCTGGCACTGGGCCTCAGGTAGCAGACTGCCTCCAGGGTGAGGCTGCAGGCCACCGGGGACACAGAAGGGAACCAACAGCTGGGCAAGTAGGAAGTTCCCTCTGTTCCATCCATTGTCTCATCTGGGAAATGTGGACATCCTGGGTGATGGTGAGATAACACACAGCTTTTGCCTAAGTACACCGGAATAGCCCTGTCTTCAGAGAGTTTTACGTATCGGCAGAGGCCACCAGTCCAAGACTAGAAAAGCCAGGCCCCTGCCCTAGCCTCCTTTCTTCCCTCCATGTACCATACAGAGTCCACGAGCAGGGACTTGGTGTGGGGCTGCTCTGCCTACTGTGGAGACATGGGTTTTCTTAGCAGGAGCCTGGAGTGAATGCTAATTTTGCAATAAAGCCGTCTGAAATTAATTTCCTAAACATAAGAGCCCTACTGAATAACTTGTTCATGCATTTGTAAATACTGATAATACTGCAAAATCCCAGCTATCTGGCAGTCTATTGAGTGGAGGTAATCCTGGCCCATCCATATTCATGGCCAATTAGCAATTAGTAGCTCCTGCAAGCCAGTGCTACGTTTTCTTCTCCAGCTTGGGAACTGGTTCTGAGCCAGCCTTAAGCTCTTTTCAGTCTGGGCATGCCACAACCTTTAGGAGCCACCTGTCCTCATTGCATAGTATGGATTTTATATTAATATCACATAAATGGAACCGATTGGAGCATGCCGTGTTGTCATCTTGCACTAGGGAGTCAGGCAACTGGTGTTTGGTTTCTGTGGGTGCAGCTACTGCTGAGTCTGGAGAGGCCACCACAAAGCATGCAGGATTGATGTGTGACCCATCTCTGGACAAGATACCTCCCAGATCTGGGTGGGGACTTGGAAGGTGGAGGTCCCGAAGGAGCGCCAGAGTCCATTGCAGTGTGGCCCCGTGGGGAGGATTCAGCTAACATGTGTTCATGTGAAGCCTAGTTCCTGAGTTTGGTGCCTCTTAAAGTTACATCTCCTAAAGTGTCACAGCATTAGCGATCAGGGTTGCTCTGTGAGAAGGGGGAATTCTAAGCAGTGCAGTGTAAACTGTAAGTACTTTGGTAATTGAGAGGAGGGAGATGGCCCGGAGTCAGAGTGGATACAAGGGGACTTGGTGGGACATGTTTAGAATAGACAGAGCTCCCTGGAGAAGGAGTGGTTGGAGGGAAGGCACTCCCCAGCAGGGCGAGTGGAACAGGAGGAATGGCGGCTTCTGTGCCCTTCCCCAGTGTCTGCACTTCTCAGCCTAAGGCCTGGATGGCAGCCTTATGGCAAGGAGCTTTGCCTTCTTTTCCTTCTTCAAGAGCTGTAACTTTCAGAAAGCTAAGGGCTGATGGGCCAGGAGCCGCTCTGTCCTATAGGAAAAGCTCTTCAGGCCCTATTGAGAAATCAGTACTATGGGAGTAGGTGGAGGTGCAAGGCAGATATCTCAGGGATAGGGGCAGGCAGAGCACCTCCCGTGCCGCCCTAACAAGCTGGGGCCTTGGAGGGAGGCTGGCTGTTCTCTCAATGCGCCCTAGTGACTGGGGGAAGTTGCTTTGCTTCCCCCTGCCTTTTGCTGACTAGTTAAGCAAATATGATAAAGTCACCTTCCTGAATGCCCAAGGCCCTGTGGGATGGCAGTAAAAGGGAGATTTCCCTGGGGGCCTAGAGTCCACTTGGGAGGCACCCAAAAATGCCAGGAGCCGCACCACAGGCCACAGCTCTGCATCAGCTGCCCTCAGTGGAGCTGCCTCAGGCTGGTCTCAGCTGTGCTCCAGGAGGCATCTGCCATGGGGAGGCATCTGCAGTGGGCCGAGTTGTGCAGCCTCGGGGGGCTCACGTGGGCTCCTCCCCTGGGAGGAGGTGTTTGTTGCGCAGAACCTGAGTCCAGGTGACTCAGGGAGGGAGTGTGAGGGTTTTTCGCGGGTTCCTGACAATCACGCCTTTGCTGTGGGGTCTGAGAATGGTTATAGAGTTAGTGTGCCGGCAGATGGTTTGGGTTCAAGCATAGCAGCTGTGGTGTAAGTCACCTAATAAATAAATGTCATAAGTACAAATCTGTGTCCCAAGGCCACATTCCACATGTAAACTTTTCATTCAGGATTCAGCCCCAGATGCCCCTTTCTCTTTTTTAGCTTGTCAGAGTATCCTGTGAAGGACCTGGTGGCTCTGAGTCTCTGATTGCTTTTAGGAAATCCATAAACATCCCACTTCCTGCCCCCACCCTTCATGGTTCATGACCTTAAACCTCTGAGCCCTGCTGTCTCCTGGCTGGCACCAAGAGAAGGGGTGGTGAGAGATGTGGAGAAGGCCCAGAGACCTCCTGGCAGCGACCAGGGCAAGGTGAGAGGGGCCTGCTCTCCTGGGAAGTCTTCGGCTCCAATTTGGATCGGTGTGTGCGGGGCAGCCACAGGCTCTGGGAGATGAAGGCCGTGGGGCCAGGGGCTCTCTGGGTTCCAGAAGCAGTTAGAGCTTCAGCAAAGCTGAGCAGGACCCAACTGGCAGCCCCAGATGTGCTGAGAATCCCCATGTTAGCAAGGGGAGGCCCTGGGAATTGTTTGGCTAGAGGCAGGTAGGGTGCCTTAGTGCAAGGGGACATGGAGGCTGGGTGTGTGGGCACACACAGGCAGTCAGTTTGGAGGCTTCCCAGAGGCAACAAGAAATCTCCAGCTCCCAGTTCTCATCCCTATCCTGTCAGCAAGAAGTGAGACTACTGCACTATGTTTTTAACTTTTGTTAACATTTTGATGGATTTGGAGAACACCCTCCTGAGTATCACAGGAATGGAAAAGCACGCTTCCCATATACTCAATACTAAATTGAAACTTGGAGATTAACCACATGGACACATGAGAGGAAAAAATCAATTAAATTCAAGAAGGAGGTACTTCAGAAAGTTCCCACCTAATGGATATAATTTAAGGGTCAATGACATACTTTCTGGATAAAGGTCTCAACTACAACTTGGGCTTTATCTTACCAACACAAACAATGTAACCTAATCATATGTAACAGTGATTTTTCAACTGGTGTTCTATGGGGAGATCTTAGGTGTGCTGCAAAAATTTTTAAGGATCATTAATTATTTTTGAAAGAAGTTCAAAATAGTAAGTATATATTTTTTTTGATCGACATAATTTTTTTTTTTTTTTTGAGACAAAGTCTCAACTTGTTGCCCTGGATAGAGTGCTGTGGCGTCACAGCTCACAGTAACCTCCAACTCCTGAGCATAGGTGGTTTTCTTGCCTCAGCCTCCCGAGCAGCTGGAACTCCAGGCGTCTGCCACAATGCCCGGCTATTTTTTGTTGCAGTTTGGCCGGGGTCGGGTCCAAACCCGCCACCCTCGGTATATGGTGCCAGCGCCCTACTCACTGACCCGCAGGCGCCGCCTGATCGACATGATTTAAGTGTGCTGCAGAAGGTTAACTATACGTTCAAGCATGCCATAAGACAAAAAAGGTTGAAAATTACCCTGTTGGAAATGGGAACATCTGGAGTGTTTTTGCTGCCCCCCACCCCAAGCGGTGGTCTCAGTCCACAGGCCCCCTCAGCTGTTGGGAGGAGATGGCAGAAGCAAGAACCCTGGGCTGGGAGGGGAGGCCTGGATTCAAGCCCTGCTCTGAACCTCTTGCAGCCCAGTATCCTGGGTTACTATTGTCGTGACCAGAGGGAGGCAGCAGAGGTTGGGTGGGCGGTTGCCCCAGGACGGCACCTTCTACCACACTGCTTTCCAGCCAGAGACTAAGGCTATGTAACAGGAATTTTTACCCTTTAACAAAAGTTATATATACTTTTACAAATTATTTAAATAACACATAGCTTTGCCCCAGTCCCAACTCCTTGGAAGCAGCCATTGCTGGCATATAGTGTATAGCCTTCTTGACCTTCGGCCCTCACATGCACACTGGCCGGTTACACTGTGTGTCCAGTTCGGGAACTTGCCTCCCCCCAGGACAGCTCTCATGCTCCTGCATACATGTCTCCCTCATTCTTTTCCAGTGGCTGTAGAGACTCCAAAAGTACAATGGGCCCCAATTTACTTTGCTGTTCCCCACTTGGCAAGTGTTTGGGTGTTTACAGTTTTTCTCCATCACAGGCAACTCTTCACTGAGCAGCTTGAAGACAGCACACGGCCCTGCACACACACCCTGGTACACAAGTGCCCTCTGGAGCCCAGACGCTTACAAGTGGAGGGATTTGGGGTCAGAGCACGGGCACCATTTCATTTCTAAAGCAGGAGCAGCCTCCGGAGGCGGGCTGAGGTCACCAGTATGAGCACAGGCTGGCCCCCTCATCGCCTACCCACGTGCCTTTCTCTTCCTCTTCAGGTACGAGGTGATCTGCCAAAGCTCAGAGCTGGCCAAGGACATCCTGGTGCCCTCCTTTGACCCCAAGAACAAGCACTGTGTGTTTCAAGATGACCTCCTGCTCTTCAGCTGTGCTGGCGCCCACCCCAGGCACCGGAGGATCTGCCCCTGCCGGGACTTCATCAAAGGCCAGGTGGCTCTCTGTAAAGACTGCCTATAGCAGGCACTTGCTCAGCCCCACACCATGCTGCTGGGACAGACAGTGGTTCCAGCCCCACTGGGCAGGGCCAGGGGCAGAATTTATTCAGGGACTCTGGCCGGAGCCTGAACATTTTGGTAGAAGCTTTTCATTTTGGTGTTGCTTCTGCTGCTGTCAGAGGAGCCCCATGGAGTCTTTCACCAAACCAAAAGGAGAGCAGATAGCAGGCCAGAGCCTGGTTCTCCCTGGCCCAGCGCTGTGTCCATTTCTCAAGGAGAAACTGTGGGGAGACTCTATGGATTCAGCTGCTCCAGGGTAAAAAGAGAGTCTCAAGAGTCATGTAAAACAAAACAAGAGGAGGAATTGAGCTGTCCTAAACCCATTAACTTATTTATTTGGGAGGGAGGGAGGGGAATGAGGGAGGGAGAAGAGTGCTTGATCACACCTTTCTTCTTTTATTTCCACTGTTAATCATCCACCTTCACAATGCTGTTATTCTGTCTGCTTCAGGTGGGGTGCAGGAGTTGGCAGGGTGTGCCATGGGGCTGGTGACATGCTCAAGGGGACCTGGCTGCTCAAAGCAGATGGCAGTAGAGCCAAAGGAAATCTTGCTCTGGAAACACAGCCAAACTCTCCAGGGCATTGTCATAAACCGCAGCCAGAGGATGAGTATAGTGGGGCATACTTGTGTTGTCCAGAGAGCCCAGCCAGGGACAGAAGACAGGGTGGACCCCTTTCTTCCATGTCCCCACTCCAGACATACACCTTGGCCCTAATTTCTGGTTAGCATTCTTTTAGGAAAGAAGTGCAGGATAGAAGGATTGAGAAATTCTGCTACTTTCTAATAGATTCTCCCTTCATCCCATGCCTGTAAGGAGGGAATTGAAGATAAGGGACTCCCACAGCTACTTTTGGACTTGAATGTCTAGATCTTTGGTTTGTCTTTGAACTTTGATTTGGACAGGAGTGAAATTGGTCCTTACGAACCAGTGGAGCCTACCAGGTGGGCTTGTATCATGTCCCCTCTTATGTCACCAGACCCAGGGAATGGACCTCTCAGAGAATGTACACAGCTGGTGTGCTGTGCTGGCCACTCACCTGTGGGTCTATCTTACCAGGGCTGGACCTCTGGTGCTGGCTTTTCCTTTATGCATCTGTCATTCTGACAGGGATGAGCCACTCAGTGGTTGGCCTTGTTGGAGGCAACGGACCCCACCTTCCCATCTGAAGCCCCCATGCTCTGCCTCCTTGCTGGGCCCAGGGCAGAGGCTTATTGGTGACAGAGTGAATTCCCACCCCACTGAAGCATTGTTTCCACGCTCTGTGTGCAAGTTTGTGAGTTTATTGTGAAGGCCCTGACACCTCCAGGCCAGGGAGCATGAATCCCTTCCATCTGTTGTAGAGTCTCCCTGGGAGGAGCCATCAGCATTGTCCAGCCATTGCAGGACACCTTGGCTACTGGTGTTCCACACCACAGCCCTGTGCTTCCCAGCACCCTCCCTGATGCCAGGGGGTGGTGTGAGCAGCCAGGTGGAGCCTCTGCCAGATAGAGCAGAGGGGCAAGGCCATGCCTGGGTGTGCATTTGAGGAGTAAGGGAAAAGGATTCTGCTTCATGGGGAGCTGAGGGAATGGGGAGCCTTTAAATCTGGGCAGTTAGATTCTCCCTCCTCCTTGGTTGGTACCCTGGTACGTAAATAATACCGAATACATAGCCAGCCTTTTTTCTGAGGCCCTCAGATACCTGCTGTGGGTCTGAACTGTAAGTTCAGTCTACAAGACAGTAAAGGGGATTGGGAGGAGCACCCAGAGTCTCCATCATCACAGGGTCCCCTTGGGGCCCAGCAATGAGAAGGGCAGAAATCCAAAGGGGGTGGGGAGAGAGAGAGAGAGAGAGAGAGAGAGCGCGCGCTGGCAGCCTGGCTGGAGGAAGAGCTTTTCCCAGGCATGGGCCTCTTGGCTGCCCCCACAGTGCGACTTGTGGACCTGGCTGGAGTTCCCAGCTCTGCAGTTCTGGTGCAGCGCTGCCCTCTCCTGGTTCTGCGGGATCCTGAGCACTAAAGCTACCAGTGCCCGCTCGACCAGCAGGGGGCGCGTGCGGGCCGGGACTGCGTTTCTCACTGGGCCACGTTAACTTGCTGGGCACAGAGGGCTGTCTAGACAAGCATAGGCGCTGGGGAGAAAGAAGTGTTGTCCCTGCCTTGTGTCCCAGAAGCTGCAGGGATTGTTTGCTGTCTGCCCTTGAGTTCAGAGCCTCTCCACCTTCCTGTTCCTCTTTTCCAAGTCAGGACCCCAGGGTCAGTGGGAAGAGCACTTTCTCTCATTTAAAACTCCATTTTACCCGCCCCAGTTCAGTATTGGCTAATGAGCCAGAGTTCCACAAGGGAGACTGCAAACAAATCCACACTCTAGTTATTAAAAGGGCGTTATCAATAGAGCCAGAAACTCTAAATGTGTGCTGCCTCCCAGGACAACTCAGACTTGGTCGAGGTCTGAGCATTGACCCTAGGGAAGAAATTGGGAGAGGAGGGCGCCCCTGGCGGTATGCAGTGGTTTTGCCATAGCTGATCTTAATAGACTCTTAACCCAATTTATAATTGACACTGCCCTGGGGAGAAAAATCCTAAATCAAGATTAATGTGTATGCTGTAATCATGTCTTGCCTGGGTATTTGGATTATCTTCCCCATTATGATCCCAAGCTGTTAAAAACGAGGGAAAATATTTATCTAATTTACTAAAAGACATAAAGAAAGCTTCTTTTGAATGATAAATGGCTCCAGGAGTTAAAACTCCTGAAAGGAGAAACACTTCTTTGAATGCCGGTAAACACCTCATTTATTTCATGTATGCAGTTTGATTTGCACATGTATAAATGGAGATATGTTTCTCATTTTTGCTTTGATTGGGTTTTTGTCACTGCTTTGTTAGAGTTTGCTTTTTGTGTGTGTTTGGAGATATTAGAGTCTGGGTTTTTTAGGGCAATATTTGTTTTCCTGATGTGCCTTTTCACTTTTCTTTGGGGTTGGTTTTGGAATCTGGGTGCTGTTGAAGGACAATAGCAGACTCCTCTATGTTGGAGACAGGACTTGTCCTTGGGTAACTACTGCTAGGCACCTAAAGCATCCTCCAAGTCCCCTAGGCCACAGCACATGTGCGTGAGCACACCCTGCCCCGCCTCCTACCCACCACCCCCAGGAAGGATGTGAAGCAGTGAGAACCCCAGGGAAAGGAGTGGCTTCCTCCAGGGCAGCCCACACCCTCCTGGACTGCTTAGCTGTAGCTTTGGGTCTGTCTTGGGACTGCTAGGTGTCAGGGTGCTGACTGAGGCTGCTAAGGTGTGGCAGCCCCGTGAGAAGGGTTACACCAAAGGAGTACTAGGCCCCGATGAACTCTGAAATTCTTCACCTAGTCAGTATCATAAGAGGGAAAGAATGTGCACCCTTCTTTTTGTTTCCTTAGTGAACACAGGATTTAGTAAGGTGAATACTGAGCTTCCCGTTTGGGAGTACAGCCTTAGTGCAACTCACTGGTACTAAAAAGATAATCAGAGTGATGGATTGGACCGAAAATAATGTGTGCTAATAGGTGGGTGCGTGCTTTTTAGAGCAGACCAAGGTGGTTTACCTAGATCATGTATATAACATTGCCACCCTCTCCCATGACCCAAAATTCTTGATTTTTTTAAGTCTATTTTGTTAACGACAGGCTCTGTTGTGTATGTTACTATCCCAAGCCTGGATTGTTTTATTTATTTAAAAATATTTTAATTTCCATAAGGCCTTTATTCTAATCCCATCCATCTCTGTGGAGCTGCAGAGCATCTTCATGTGAATAGATGGATGAACATAGACTAATATTCATTTAGGAAGCCAGGAATGTCATCAAGGTGAGGGTTAGTTTCTGTTGTTCTTGTTGGCTTCAACAAAAAGTGGAAAACCATGTTTTTATAGCAAAAGACCAAATTAGCTGTATAGTCTTGGGTGCAGGAAAAAAATTACCCTAGCTTTCTTAGCACTTAGGGTTTTGTGAGGATTCAATGTTTAGCATAGTGCTGGCACATAGTAAGCCCTAGTACATAATTAATAGTAGTGTTTCATTAAAACTTGAGAAAGAGCTGAGCTCATCCCCTATCTGTTGACTCAAAAATGATACCCACACAAACATATTATTCCATGTTGATTGAATGTTGTAGGAATTACTGGTTTAGATTGTCCAAGTTCTGTGCCTACCCTACTGGTTGAAATTTTACTGGATCCCTCAATGCACTGGTATGAAATTATGCCAGACTTTAGCCCCCAGTTAGAAACAAGGCTGCACAAATGTATGAATTGGAGTCGAAAGGATAAAGGTGGCCTCTGGTCACATATTGGACCTCACTCCACTGATGTCTTCCAGAACATTCCAGGAGTTTTCTTTAAGGAACATTTTGAGGTAGAAATTAAAACAAGGTCTCTTACACACTATACCCCTTGAATCAAAGTTAACACTATTCCTCTGAAGTGCAATAATGGAGGCTTTGCTGTGTTACTTAAGGGGGAAGGAATGACCAATTGAACATCCACATTCCCCAGGGTGTCCCTGTGCTGTCCTGCTGCTGGCTGGGCTGTCCCTCCCGGGTTCAGGGATCAGACTACCAGGTTGGTTAGCTCTCACATTTCCATCAAATTACAGGTTGATTCTCTGGTCCCAGAGCATTCCCACCCCCAGCTGAGCAGGCTGAGGCAGTGGGGCAGGTATTTTGCCCTTTTCAGAATAGCTTCTGGTGGCTGCTCATGTTTTAACTGTATTTTCCCAAATCACCTATATACCAGTTTGCTTTTTGTATTGTTGGGGATTTCAACTCTTCCCTCATGGATGTAAAGTTTTCTCTCTTGCCCCATCTTGGCACAGCTCTGGATAGACTGCAGTTATGGAATGGGGGGAATTTCTTGGAGATCAATGTCTTTTTCAAATTCCTTTGGATTCTCTTCAGCGGAGTCAGTAGTCTTACAGTTCTGTGGATGTAATGATTGGAATTTACCTTCTTCAAAGCATCACTGTCTGTCCCAGATTTTATGCAGCCTAAGACTGTCCCTCCTCACCACCCCGGACCTCATAGCTGGGAAGGCATGGCAAAGGGACAAAAGGGAGACCCTATGCTTATCTGGCAGGCAAGGCCATTGTCAATGGAGGTGGGGTGGATGCTCACAGCATTTGGGGTGCTTGGAGGTCTAAACGCCTTGCTGGGACAGCAGGTCAAAAGCAGGTCAGAAACCTCAGCACAGTCCGTCATGCCCGCCCAAGCTGAGGGGAGCAAACTTGGGGAACGTTTTGCTCACTGTCCTGCCCAAGTATTAACAAGACAAATAGCATAACAATTGATGCCAAAGGAGATGGTGATGTCCCTTCTACTGTAGTTGCTATCATAACCTTGATGTCTTTAAGCTAATGGATGTCTGCATCTGTGTCTTCAAACAGATCCTGGGACAAGTGTTTTCTGCTGCTCACTTCTAGGGTTAAGTAGGGATTCTGCATATAAGATGTCACTGTCCAAATGTACTGTACTGGCATAGAAAGCACTGCTTTGTTTTCCACTGTTGTAGAGAAAACTAGGGAGAACTTTATTTTTCAATAAACTTTTCTTGTGTGATAAGTGGACGTGATATGGTGGGGAGGCTGGATGGGAGGCAGGGTCACCTCCCGAACAGAGCTAAGCTGATGTCTAGCTGCATCGCACAGCCTGCAAACACACTGTTGAAATTGCTGGTAGGGAGATAGGAAGGTGTTTGGGGAGGGAGGGAAGGTTTTACTACCGAGCGTTCCCTCCCTTGCCTCACATCCACCCATACTACTGTTGGAGGCCTCTTCCTGCCCTGCGTTTCACCTGGAAGGTAGGGAATTAGAAAGTGTGAACTACTAGAGTTTTTTGGAGGTAAATACATTGCACCTAGCTTAAAAATCTTTCAAGATGGGCTAGTAAAACAGCCCTGAAAAGGCTGGGCATCAGGGCCCATTAGACCCAGAAGACACTCATCCTCCTCAGAAAGGGAAACTTTTGAACCAGGGCTCAGTGGCCATGAGCACTCAGGCAGATGCCCTGGAAACAGACTTAAGGTGGGGTCCAGCAGCTTGTGTGCAGTGACACTGAAGCCCCTGGCTCAGCCCTTGGCAAGGCCTCTGAAGTCAGAGGACCCCCTACCGCTGACCAGGGGTGCCACACAGTTCACACAGTCCAGCCGACGACCAGAACAGGGACGCCACGGTTCACCGAGTGTTTGGTGGAACACAAGTCCTGGCAAAGATGTCCGGGGAACACCAAGGGTCTGAGTTTGGGGACGCCACATTAGCTTCGTTAGCTATGAATGAGGGAACAGGCAGGAGAGAAGCCTACACTGGGCAATTTATCTCACGCAGCACGTTAATATCTGCGTGAACACTCAGAGTGCTGCTGGGGGAAGGCACGCTGAAGGCACCGGACCGGACCGGGGTTGTAAGACAAACTCTTCCCTTAAGCAGCTCAGAGGGAGACGGGGCTCCAAAGGCTGGGGGGGAGGCTCAGGGAATGGGTGTTCCCCAGTTTTAAGCCCTGTAAAGCACATGTGTGGTCAGTGGGGGTGGGCCTGTGCCACAGAAGGCACCAAGCCCATCTCGACAGTCCTTCAGGGTCCCGACTGTCCATCTCCCCAGGAGGAAGACCTTTAACCACAATGGAAATCCAGCCCATAACGGGACTGCCACGTGTTGGTGCTGTACAGTGACAACTCTCAAAGATTACTGTCCTGTACCATACAAAACAGGTAAAGGTCTTTATTGGTCAGACACTGCTGCCCGGGCACGCAGCAGTTGAGAGGTACAGAACATTGTGGGTTGGGGGGAGCCTGTCTATGGACACTAACCCTAACATCACACAAACTAAAAAGGCCTTGTTCCTTACAGAGGGGTAAACGATCTCCCACAGACTGTAATGTATAGCATTACCACTGAGCACGGCATATAGATATATGCATATACGGATAATTATTTATTACAAATAAACTGTAGTTTCACATCGCTCCAAAATGGATCATGTTTTCACATGGATGTTCAGGTTCTGAATGTACAAGAAAGGGTCATGTGCTTATTTTAGTTTGTCCATGCAAAGCTCATACGTATATCACTAAGTACTTTAAAAAATAGAATGGTCTCCTTTTGAAGAAATAAATATGTTTAGGATTAGTAAAACAGTATGAAACTAATGAGATACAGTGATAGAAAGTAGAAAGCCATATACGGATGTTTCTGGGTATGTGACAGGGGGAGACACAAGAGGGCACAGTCTTCCCTTAAAATCTGCCAGGAGAGAAGAGACTTTGGAACTAGGAGGTGGCCAGGGCCACACACAGTCCCGAGGAGGCAGACCTGGTCAGTTGCTATCCATTTCAGGCTCAGAGCACCACAGACAACCTCCTGCCAAGCCACGATGTATCCTACCCAAGAGAACCATTTTACTCCACAAAATAGAAAATGTCAGTCCCAGCTGAAGAGGAGAAAGTGTCCGCTCCTAAGGGTGTTGTCCTAACTGACGGGGGGGTGGGGGGCAGTAGAGGAGGGGGACAGGGCAGACCTCGTCCTGTGACAACAAACCATGTGAAAGAAAACGTCCAACAAGGAAACTGGATGTTAAATATTGGCACCCGTGGCCCACATGGAAACTTCTGGTCATCTTGATGGTCTCTGTTGGATACAGAGCAGCCCACGCTGGCCCTGCTGGCCCCTTCACTCAAACATCTCGTAGTGACGCGTCTGCCTCACCCTTGGCACCATGTCGATGAGGAGTCTGCAAAGAAGAAACACGGAAGGTCACCCGGATGCCAGGCCCTCCACAGCCCTGGGGCGTGAGAGCGTGGGCAGGCACGGAAGAAGTCGTGTTTGTATTTTGGGTTTTTCCTGCATTGATTTAAAGGAATAAATTTTATGGTATGTAAAGAGTAACATTCTGTGGCTTTTAGTATAATCGTGAATTTGTTTAATCATCCCACTATCTTAATTCCAGAACATTTTTGTCATCCTAAAAAGAAACCCTATGCCCACTATAGCAGTCACCCTCCTCCCCTGACAACCAATAATCTAGTCCCAGTGGATTTGCCCACTCTGGATATGTCACATGAATGGATTCAGACTATAGGTGGGCTTTTGTAACTAGCCTCTTCTCCCTGATCAAACACTGACGTTCATCCATGCCATAACAAGTACTAGCGCTCACTCTTTTTTATGGCTGAATAATTGTCCACTGCACGGACCCTACACATTCATCAGTTAATAAACAGTCGGGTGGCTTCTCCCTCTTACCTATTATGACTAACACTTCAGTGAACCTCCATGTACAAGTTTTTGGTGAGGATGTTGTTTTCATTCCTCTGCAGCGTCAATACCAAGGAGTAGAATGGCTGGGTCTGATGTAACTCCACGTTTAACATTTTGAGGAGCTGTTCAGTTGTTTTCCAAAGTAGCACCATTGTACATTTCTGCCAACCATGGATTAGGGTTTCAATTCTTCCACATCCCCACCAAGACTTATAATAATTGTCCCTCTTTTGAGTACAGTCATCTTAGTGGGAGAAGGGATGTGTTTCAATATCTAAAAGCACAGAACCTTTAGAAATGGTCTGTCAAAGGCCAGCCTGGGTGTTGGATCTGGAGTCAGTGATGCTGGCATGGCCCTTCTATAAGAAATTCTCTAAACCAGGGGGAGTGGTGCAGCTTGCAACCTCACTGTAGCACCACTCCTGTATGACAGTGGGACTTTACATGAAGATGCTCACCTGCGATATCGTGAAGACCATCATTCCAGAGTGGGGAGTATAAATCTTGAGAAGGGAATTAAAGGGACCGCCTTTTAGTGGGTTATAAACACATCAGACAAGAGTAAAGAAGCTCCTTTATGGCTTATATGCCTTATGCCTGTTTTTAAAGTCTCTGCCTCACTTCTGTGCCAGGGAAAGAATTCTGACCCCTGCTGGGGGACTCCTCCAGTCCCCTGACATTGGGAGGTACACAGGTAGGAAATGTGACTGCCAGGATCCCAGCTGGGGAAGGGAGCTGGGAAAGCAAAGATGAACGTGCAGAGACCTACTTGACTCCGTAGGCAAATATGGTGAGGCCGATCAGCACCCCTATGCTGCCGTCCAGGTACCAGACTGCCATATTGTGCTTGAACACTTCTGCACTCAGAAGAATGGAGAAGCCCATCACGCCTCCCACAAGGGAGTTAAAGCCTGCAAAAGAAGCAGAGAGAGGCTGCATGGCAGTACGAAGCAATCTTTCTCAGCCACCAGGAAAACTACTCAGATGCCAGCCATGCCTCCTCCGCATTCTGGAGCAGGTGCCGGAAGGAACAGTGCCCAAAGCTCTTTCATGAGTGATAGCCACCACATGGATACCTATGTAACACATTGAGTCTGCTCAGATGTCACCAGAGACCTCCCAGGATTGAGCTGTCATCCCACTGCCAGTCTGCACCTGCTTTATTTCTGATGGGCACTGATGCCCCGTGGGTGGGTTGCTACTGTTCTCCTCCCATGCCCACCAGAACACAACCTCCTAGGGGCAGGGCTGTGGGTCCCTGTTGGCTCCACAGCCCCCAGGGCAGTGCCTGGCACATAGCAGATATTCAAATAGTTAGTGACTAGAATCTGCTAAATGTCTGCTGGGCCAGCTCCCAAGTCGGGTGTTCTAGATACACTGTCACCTATAAACCACCTCAGTCTAGACAGAAGGAAATTGTTGTCATCCTGTTTCACTGACAAGAAGACTAAGTAGAGTGACATTAAATAAACTGACCACGGTTATCCAGAATTCGAGGGGCTGGCTGGGATTCTCTTTAGAGCAGTGGTCTCAACCTTCCTAATGCCATGACCCTTTAATACAGTTGCTCGTGTTGTGATGGTTGGGGGTCACCACAACATGAGGAACTGTATTAAAGGATCACGGCATTAGGAAGGTTGAGAACCTCTGCTTTCAAGTAACCTAAGGATTTTTTTCCTCTCCAGAACCATATTATCTGAAGCAGTTTGCTATGTATTAGCTACCCGGCTGGAGGAAGGGCCCTAAAAACAGCATTGGCGCTAATAGCGATCAGTCACCTTCTCCTTTCAGATGTCGCCACATTAAGTCCTCCCAACTCACACACCACTTCCATTTTACCTGTGAGTTTCCAGAGGCCATGGGGCAAGAAGGGGTGAGTTAGGGTGGCTTCTCGGGGCTCCCTGTGAAGGGAGGCTGCTCCCCCGCCTCAGCAGCACAGTGTCCATGAGAGAGGCTCTATCAAGCAACACTGGCCAACAGTGCCCTCCACAACTCATCCTCAGTCTGACTTCCTCCTGCACCCCCGTCACAGCCGCCAGAGACCCTCTCCCAACAAACACCCCATCTCAAATGTCATCTGAGCCCTTCACGCCAGCTGAGGCAGACGGCCCCTGCCTCACCCCTCACTCTTAGTTTACTGTGCTTCAGCCACGTGTGGCCCCCACCACCTCGGGTCCCCCCACAGAGCCCCCGACTCCCTTCCCTCCACCCTGTCCGCCTCCGTGCTGCACCTCCTTTCTCTTCACAGCTTGCCGTCAACTAAAATGCTCTTCTTGCCTTTTTTAAAAGAGCAACTCTCTCACTAAACCTAAATTAAGAAGAGGAAGGTTTTTTTTGTTTGTTTGTTGTTTGCTGACGGGGGAAAATTGATAAGCATGATAGAAGAGGAGCAACAGAACCTCTGGCAGTGGAGAGGGATCCAAGTGGGAGGGAGAGGAACTTGGAATGCAGCAAAGAAGGAGACAGTCTCAGAACAGGGCCTGCCATCTATCAGGGGCTCTACCAGATGACATTAATAAATGAGCTAAAATTAGGGGAGGAGGAAGTCAGGCATGGGGCCCCTCCTCAGCTCTGCCGTCCTGGAGAGGGAGCCAAGCCCTCCCAGGCTCCCCGAGGTCTCTCCTGAGAGAGCAGCTCCGGAAACCTTGGAAAAGATGCGGCTAGAGCACGAGGTTCTCCGGATGGCCACCAGAGGTCCGTGCAGCTCACCGCGTCACTGCTCTGCCAGCAATGCCACCTCGCAGCCTGCAGTCCTGACAGCAGGCCCACCCCCAGGTGCTCTCCAACAGTGCATGGCCGATGGGTTTGTGTTCACATGCATCTTCTGGGAGGGGAAGAGTCGTACCTGCGCTGCTGGGCTCACGCTCTGCGATGACAGGGCCTGATTCATGTCGGCTTCACTTCTGAGACCACATAAGAGCACGCAGGGACGGGACAGGGAGGATTGTACTCCTGCCCTGCACAGCCCTGGGAATTCCAGAGTCTTCTCAGCTGCAGTCATCCCACCTGAGGGGCCTGGGTCCCCTACCCTCCCATGGCAGCATGTGGGCTCTGCTGGCAGCTGACCTCTAGGACCCCCAAGCCCATAAATGAGACACAGCTGTTCTAGACCTTTACCTGTTTAAGAACATAATGGCGAGACGCCTTGCAGCCTTAGCCCTCAGGGGCATAGAGACCGGTTTTGGCACACTGGGTAAGTGGATAGCCACTTAAGGAGTGATCCCAGTGACAAGCACTTTCCTGGGAAAGCTTCTGCTTAGCCCAGGTTAGAAATTTAAAGTGCCTTCTAAGTGCGCTGAGGAGGATTTAGGC
>CAUYRH010134933.1:0-24220 GCA_963574655.1 Perodicticus potto | reverse complement strand
CCAGGACAACATAGTGAGTCTCAAAAAAATGGGCGGCGCCCGTGGCTCAGAAAGTAGGGTGCCGGCCCCATATACCGAAGGTGGAGGGTTCAAACCCAGCCCCGGTGGAATTGCAACAAAAAAATAGCCAGGCGTTGTGGCGGGCTCCTGTGGTCCCAGCTACTCGGGAGGCTGAGGCAAGAGAATCGCCTAAGCCCAGGAGTTGGAGGTTGCTGTGAGTTGTGACGCCACGGCACTCCACCAAGGGCGATAAAGTGTGACAGATGTCTCTACAAAAAAAAAAAAATCTTTTTGAATCTCAGTTTGTTGATGACGTTTAGATTATTTCCAGTTTATGCCTATTACAGATAAAGCTGTTATCAACGTTTGTGTGCAAGTCTCTATAGACATATGCTTTTACTTCTTTTGGGTATAAATATCTAGGGCTAGAATGACTGGCTCCTATTGTGGGTGTATATTTAACATAGTAAGAAAGAGCAAAACTGCTTTCCAAAGTGGTTGTGCCATTTTGCATCCCCACTAGCAGCATATGAGCTTCAGTTGCTCCACATCCTCACCAACATTTGCTATGATTGGTCTTTTTAATCGTAGCTATTCTAACGTTTGTAGTAGTATCTCATTGTGCTTTTGACTTGGATTTTACTGATGACTAAAGATGCTGAACACCTTTCATGGACTTGTCATCAGCAAAAGATCTTGCCTATTTTTAAAATTGAGTTGTTTTCTTCTTGTGGAGTTTTAAGAGTCGGTTCCATACTCTGCTGTGTGCCTGTTGTCTCAGCTAGTAGGGAGGCTGAGGCAGGAGGATCACTTGCGACCAGGAGTTTGAAGCTGTAGCATTCTGTGATTGCTCCTGTGAATACTTCCTGCATTCCAGCCTGGGAAACATAGAGGCATCCTATCTGTGTTTATAAAAAAAAAAAAAAAAAGCAGAACTTCTTAATTTTCATAAATCCAATTGATTACTTTTTCTTCTGTGGATCATGCTTTTGGTGTTATGGCTAAGAAATTATTGTCCAACCTAAGGCCACAATATTTTCTATGTTTCCTCCTATAAATTGTGTAGTTTAGGCTTTACATTTAGGATTATAATCTATTTGAATTAATTTATTTATGTATATAAAATATAGTTCAAAGACTAACCTTTTTTTACTATTATTTTGTTATCTTGTTGTTCCCTCTTCATTAATTAATTAATTATTTTTTTAGGAGAAGGAAAGATAAGTTTATTGCTTTGCCGGCACAGGAGGAAAATGGCAGACAGTGGTCTCAAAATCTGCCTTTGAGCAGAAGCACAGCTTTTAAAGGTTCTGATGCCATAACCCATTTGGGGACAAGACAATCTTGTGGCCTCTGCCTCTCTCATCACGAGCTAAGAAGCTATTGTGACCACCACCCAGATGGTTCCCTTGAGCTAGCTCCTTTGGCACAAAAAACAAGAGACGTTCCCTGCCCCTCCCGACCACTAGCCTGAGGCAGGGATGAAGATTTCAGTTCCTAAAAAGTTGGAGAGACCAAATATTTTTAGCATTATTTTGAGGCCATTCCCTTGACAACATATTCCCCGCTGTCAAGTTTGCCCTTCTGTGTCTTTGGAAGGAGGGGCAAAGTAGTACTAGAAAAGAGTCTCTCATAAACAATTTCTTAGGGGGCTGAACTCAAGCCTGCTTCTATAGAGCTATCCTTATCCAGAGGAGGGCAAGCAGTAATACCCTATTCTACTTTAGGTGGGTTCTATGTAATTTTCACTCTAGATAATAGGGCTTTGGTTACTTGTTGGTAAGGAGGATCTGTTATCATTCGGGTTCCTACTGGGGCTTCTTTCAAAGACGTTCATGGATGACACTGTGCATGATATCCAAGTGCAGATAGCGCAGGGCAAGGTTTCCCCGATGGGCACTGCCATGGAGTAGCCGGACATAGTGATTCCTTGAGGAAGAGCTGCTGAGTTGCCTCTGCAGCTGCCTTCCCACAGCGCCAGCATGCCCTTGTCCATCTGCGCAGCCTGTTTTCCTGCACTGCTGGTTCCCATCTTCCCATCATCCTTTGAGGCGTATTGGCGTACATACACGAGAACTTGGCAGAGGCCTTGTGCTGGACCAGCAGATCCTGGTAGGAGCACATCTTGGAACTATAGATGCTCTCTCTGTTTGGTACTACGAGCCTCTACACAGCCTAAAAGACATCTACTATTACCAACTGAAACTACCAATCATCAGAAGGGTTTGGCCTGTCATGTTGGGGCTGTCTGTACAGCAGGTCGACTCTCTGTTTTTAGATGTTTCAAGCATACAAATAGTTCATTACCAACAGGGACCTCAAAAAAACAAAAACAAAAAACAGGGACCTTCCAAATTAGGTTCCCTCAAATCCATTAAGGCAACAAACCCTAATGTGTGCATTCTTCCCACATTATTTATTGGAAACACTATTCTTTCTCCACTGATTACTATTGTACCTTTGTCAAAAACCAGTTAATCAAGTATGTCAGGGGCCAGTTCTGAACTCTTTATTCTGTTTCATTGATGTATTTATCTTTCTTGGCACTAATACCACAATGTCTTGATTGCTGTCCTTTTATAATAAATCTTGAAACCAGTTTACACATTCAATTTTGCCCTTGTCTTTCAATATAGATTTTGCTATTCTAGGTCCTTTGCCTCTTCATATGAATTTTAGAATCAGCTGGTCAAATTTCAGCAAAAAAAGCCCATGAAATTTGATCAAGATTGCACTGAATCTGTAGATCAACCAGAACTTACATCATAACAAAGCTGAATCTTCCATTCTGTGAGTGCTTTGTTTTTTTGAGTCTCTCTCAAATTCTCTCAATGTTTTGTAGTTTTCAGGATACATGTCTTGCTCACCTTTTCTAAAAATGTTTTCTAAATATTTTTGATATTATTAAATAGAATTTTTATATTTTCTATGATTATTCCTTGTATTATACTGAAATAAATTAATTTGTGTATACCTATCATATTTCTTGCAACTTTGCTAAATTTATTAGTGTTAGCTACCTACAAACATGTCAGCTGCAAAGAAACACGGTTTCCTTCTCAGAAAGATGTATTTTATTTCTTTTTCCTGCCTTATTTCACTGGCCAGAACCTTTAACACAATGTTGGATAGAGTGCTAAGAGCAGACATCTTTGTTTTATTCCTCATTTTTAAGTCCGTTAATATGGTGAATTGCATTGATTAATTTTCAAAAGGTAAACTGAACTCATGTTCCTAGAATAATGTGTTGATCATGACATACCCTTTTTATATATTGTTGGTTTTGACTTGCTACATTTTTGGTAAGAATTAATGCATCTCTGTTCATGAAGTATATTGGTCTATAGTTTTCCTGTGATACCTCGTCCAGTTTTGTTTTGACAGTAATACTGGCCTCATAGACTAGATTAGGAAGCATTCCCTCCTATTTATTATTAGATCTTAATCAAATATTTGGTAGAATGGTCCAGTAAAATTAACTGGGTCCAGAATTTCTTTGAGGAAAAGCGTTTAACTACAAATTTAATTTCTTTGATAGATATAGAGATTTCTGGAATTTTATTTCTTATTGAGTGAGCTTTGGTTGTTGTGTCTTTCAAGGAACTTGTCTATTTTATCTAAGTTGTTGAATTTGTGGGAATAAAGTTGTCCAAATTAGTTCTTTCACTTTGTATAGAATCTGTAGTGATGTCACCACTCTTATTGGTAATTTGCATTGTCTCCATTCTCATCTTTCTGTATAGTCTGGCTAAAGTGTTAACAATTTAATTAATCTCAAAAAGCAACTTTTTGGTTTTACTAATTTTTCTACACCAATTTCTACATTCTATTTTATTGACTTCCACTCTGATCTTTTATTTCCTTCATTCCGTTTGCTTTGAGTTTCATTTGCTTTTTTTCCTCTGGTTGTTTAGGGTAAAAGCTGTCATTGATTTAAGACCTTTCATCTTTTCTCAAATAGTCATGTAGTGCTATAAATTTCTCTCTAAGAACTGCTTTAGCTGCATCTACAAATTCTGATATATTTTATTTTCATTTTAATTCAGTTAAAAGTACTTTCTGGCTCGGCCTGTAACACAGTGGTTACGGTACCAGCCACATACACCAAGGGTGGCGGGCTTGAACCCAGCCCAGGCCAGCTAAACAACTACAACAAAAAAATAGCTGGTGTTGTGGCAGGTGCCTGTAGTCCCAGCTACTTGGGAGGCTGAGGCAAGAGAATCCCTTGAGCCCAAGAGTTTGAGGTTGCTGTGAGCTATGATGCAACAGCACTCTACCAAGGGTGACAAAGTGGGACTCTGTCTCAAAAAAAAAAAGTACTTTCTAATTATCTTTTTCATTTCTCCTTTGATTTGTGGGTTATTTAGAAATACATTATCTAATTTTCAAATATTGGGAATTTTCTAGACTACTTTCTGCTATCAATTTATAATTTCAGTGCATGTAGTCAGCAAAAATGATTTATATGACTTGAAAGCCTTTACATTTTTTGAGTCTTGTTTTATGGCCTGGAATAACTAATTCTCTGTATCTGCAGTTAGTTCCTCCATTTGAGTCTTGACCCCACAAAGTCATCCATGAGGGCTGGACCAACTTCTTCCAAATTTCTGTTAATTTTGATATTTGACCTCGTCCCCTCTTCCAGGCCATAAAAATCATGGATGTTCCTAATGGCATCTAGAATAATGAATCTTTTCCAGAAAGTTTTCTATTTACTTCACCCAGATGCATTGTAGGAATCACTTAGCCTTAAAAACTATAAAACTTAAAAGTCAAAATTACACCCTGAACCATGAGCTACAGAATGGATGTCGTGTCAGCAGAGGAAATATATATATGTCTCCATCAGAGATCTTGGGTGCCCAGGTGCATTGTCAATGAACAATAATACTTTAAAAGGAATCTTTATTTTTGAGCAGTAGTTCTCAATAGTAAGCTGAAAGTACAGTAAACCAAGCTATAAACAGAAGTGCTGTCATCCAGGCTTTGTTGTTCCATTGATAGAGCACAGGCCGGGTAGATTTAGCATAACTCTTAAGAGACCTAGAATTTTCAGAAGGGTCAATGAACATTGCAACTCCAGCTTAGCCCCTACCAAGAGAGTCAGCCTGTCCTTTGAAGGTTTGGAGCCAGGCATAGACTTCTCTTCTCCAGCTGTGAAAGTCCTAGATGGTATCTTCTTCCAATAGAAGGATGTTTGGTCTACATCGAAAAATCTATTGTCCAGTGTAGCCACTTTAATATACATATTATCTTAGCTAGATCTTCTGGATAACTTGCTAAAGCTTCTATATCAGCACTTGCTGCTTCATCTTGTACTTTTATGTTATGAAGATGGTTTCTTTCCTCAAACCTCATGAATCAACCATTGCTAGCTTCCAACTTTTCTCCTGTAGCATCCTCACCTCTCTCGGCCTTCACAGAATTGAAGAAAGTTAGGGTCTGGCTCTGGTTCGATGTTGTATCCAAACCACTTAGACTTTCTCCATATCCGCAATAAGTCTGCTTTGGTTTCTTAAGGAATAGCACTCCTTTTCTTTTTCTTTTCTTTTCTTTTCTTTTTTTTTGAGACAGAGTCTTACTCCATTGCCCTGGGTAGAGTGCCATGGCATCCTCAAACTCTGGGGCTTGAGCAAATCCTCTTGCCTCAGTCTCCCAAGTAGCTGTGACTACAGGCAGCTGCCACAACAGGGGTCTCACTCTTGCTCAGGGTGGTCTCAAACTCCTGAGCTCAAGCCATCCACCTGCCTCAGCCTCCCAGAGTGCTAGGATTACAGGCATGAGCCACCACACCCAGTTGGAATAGCACTCTCAACTTTTGACATGTCTTCCTCACCGAGAACAATCATTTCTAATTTTTTATTTAAAGTGAAAGATATGTAACCCTTTCTTTCACTTGGACGCTTAGAGTCCATTGCAGAGTTGTTGTGTTATTTTACCACTACATTAATTTAAGTATTTCCCTTAACTTGGATACTAAACTAAACTTTGACCCCTGTACTTTGTATGCTTTACAAACAGTATATTTTCTTCTTTTTTTTTTTTTTGAGACAGAGTTTCACTCTGAGGCCCAGCTTTGAGTGCCACGGCGTCAGCTTAGCTCACAGCAACTTCAAACTCTTGGCTCAAGAGATCCTCCTGTCTCAGCCTCCTGAGAAGCTGGGACTACAGGTGTCTGCCACCACGTCCGGCTAATTTTTGTTCTATTTTTAGTGGAGGCAGGTTCTCATCCTTGCTTAGGCTGGTTCCAAACTTTTGAGCTCAAGTGATCCTCCTCAGCCTCCCAGAAGGCTAAGACTACCATGCCTGAGCCCGCATGCAATAGATTTTCAATATGCTAATTCATTGAATGAACGAGCATTTGTTTCTTCTCATCTCACATCAGCAAACATTTACTGATTACCTGCTCCATGTGCTCCAGACAACTGAACTAGTAAGTTACCATCAGTTAGAGCAGGCCTCATACACACACTAGATAAGGATAAGAGTATTGATTTCTAGCACAATAACTAAATCAAGGAGATTATAAGCAGACGGAAAAGAAGAGACATCCACAAACATGGTTACAAGAGATCTACTGAAGGCTTTCAGTAGTGAAACTTACAAGAAAGCCAGCATGTAGATAAGCTTAAAAGAGAAGTTTGAGGTCATAGCTTTTTTTAAAAAAAATCAATCCCATGATATAGAGAAACTTTTTCTTTGTAATAGATTTGTTTTTGTAAATGGTCTTTATTTTCTACTTCCTAAAGTCCTGTGGTTGTTACTATGCATAGTACAATCAGAATATCTTTTCCTTTTAAAGCTTCTTTTCCTGAAACTAAGACCCTTTGGAGCTATTTTAAGCAATATTTGCCAAAGAGTGAGAGAGGACAGAATTCTGACTCTATTCTCTGATATTTGGACAAACATGGAAATTTCACTCCATGGTATTATGTGAGGTTCAAGTAGTAATAGAATCTGTTACTGTTAAATTCCATGTAACTAAGGTTGCATATTTTAAAATATGAGAATATCTCTAACTCCATGAGGATCTTTAAAAGCATCAAAAATGTCAAAGATTTCCTTTAACAACTAGGCTAATATAAGGGAAAAAATATTTAATCCACTGAGAAAGGAGTTTCCATTTAGAAAGATGAAAGAGGGGTTAGCCTTACCCAGGGTTGCTCCAGAGGACAAACCAGGACAGGGGGCGGGAGTTCCTAGAGGACAGATGCCAGCTTGGTGTGAGGAAGGAGGTTCCAGCAGAGCAGAGCAGCAGCAAAACAGGCTATCCCTGAGGAGAGGAGTCAGCAGTGTCTGCTAAGGAAAAACGGTAAAATCAGTTGGACGTTTGCAGTTTCAAAAACCCCTTTGAAAACTCAATTAAAGGGCGGTGCCTGTGGCTCAAAGGTGTAGGGCGCTGGTCCCATATGCCAGAGGTGGCAGGTTCAAACCCAGCCCCGGCCAAAAACTGCAAAAAAAAAGAAAGAAAGAAAGAAAACTGGATTAAAATTAGGGCTCTTTTGTTTTCTCAGAAAAATACTCAGATTTAGCTCTATGCACATATATGTGTGTATGTACACACGAACTCTCTCTCACACACATCCACCAGCCTACCATTCCGCAGTCAATTGTGCAACCCACCTTTAGACCCCAGGTTAGCAAAGCCTGATGTATACAGATGTTCAAAGCATGAGGTGGGACTGTTCACCTTCCTCCTCTGAGAGTCTGTGAGAGTTCCATCTCCATCCTCAGCACTACCCTTAGAGGTTGTCTGAGGCTTCCTGGTGGACGTCCAGCAGAAAGAATACTTGCCTGCCTTAGGTGTTCTGCCTCACTTCTCCTTTCTACCCAATAATAGTTTATTTAATCTTCTATCCCTCATTCCAGACATTATTGCTTCCTCTAAATTTACTGCTCCCTTCAGTGGAGACAGATTTTAATCCCTTAGCTTTTTGTGAGGCCAGCAGACTCCAGTCTGAAGATTTTATCTCCAAGATTACTCCTAATCTCCTCCCACAGTGGCGGGCCCTGCAGAAATATTGGTGATGTAAAAGATATCACTCACTCTAGCGCTCCTTCCCACTGCGACTAGAATGAAATCCCTTACGACAATATGCCTCTTGTGTTAGTCTGTGGACTTTCCTCGTCGTATGCTGCTCTGGACCATTGCAGCTTTGCACATAATTTGCCAATTAATTTGGTCAAACTGCCATCACAAGCGTATACCTCATGTCTCAAGGTCAGCATCTGGCATCACGCTGATGGCACTGCTATGCATCCTTTGTAGTTAAGTACACGTTTCCATGGGCACAGTTGACAGCCAGTGCTTAGTGTGGTCAGCTATGTGGACTGTGGAGCTGGCCAGCACAGATTCAAATCCACGCTTCACCATGTCATAGCCTTTTAATCTTGGGCAGTTCTATAACTACTGAGCTTTGGCTTCTTTATCTGCAAAATGGAGATAAGAATAGTTCCTATCTCATCGGGTTGTTATGACAGGATGACCTTAGTCAGTGTACACACGCAGGTAGAATAGGGCCCAGCACCTAAGACCCTACTAAGCACCTGTAAGTATTCGTTTATTATCCATATGTCCTACACACAAATCTCACTTCTAATGAACCCTAAGTCCGGGAGCTCTTGCCTCTTAATATCTTTTGTTCTTTCCGCAGTTATTGACCTCATTATCTTTTGCACTACAATAGTGAAGGGAGTATTGTTAATGGAGTATTGTTAATTCTTTCTTCCCTCTCCTTGAGGTGTCCTGGAATGGGCAGAGCCTGTGTCTCTGCCCCAGTGAATTTGAATTTAGCTGTGTAATTTGCTCAGTTCAATAGAAGGTGAGTAGACATGGGCAGGGGCTTTGCATGTGTCTTTAAACCATTTAGCTTAGTCTCTTGCACTAAGATCTCCCATGAGAAAACCATACTCCCAAGTAGTCTCTGGTCCAGAAGCATGGAACAGATTTGGACCTATTCTGCAGTCTGACTCCTAGAATCCAGCCAACATCGGCTGGGCTGCAGGCAACCCAAAAACCCATGAGTGAAAGATGCTTGGAGTGAGAAACACTGACTTTGGAGAGGTTTGTTACGTAGCATCAATAGAGCAGCAGCTGACTAATACAATCATCTTTCTGGATCATCTCCTTCCCTCCCATCTCTCTATTCGAATCCATCTTCATGCTGCCAGATTTGTCTTTTGAAAACACAAACCTAATCAAATCAGTCACTTCAGAATTCCTTGACAGCGCCTTACGGCACAGCATCCCATTCAAAGGTATGGTGACGTCCCAGATGACTTTCTCATTCTTACCCCCTGGCGTTTTAATTCACTGGCCACACCAGCCCTGCGCAGTTCACGAATGCACATTGCACTCTCATATCTGTTCAGTTATGCAGTTAATTCTGTCTTTCCCTGGTTGATTTTTCTTCATTCTTCGAGGACTAGCCTATATGTTCTATTCTTTATAAAGCTTTATCTAACTGCCTCCCACGTCAAAACCAATCATTTCATATTTTTGTTAGAGGAATCATCACAATGTATTACACATGTCTGTCTGCATCTTTCTTCCCAGCTATAATGTGCATTTCTAGAGACTAACATTGTGCATTTCTGGCACTCCATTGGCCCGCATAAAACTTCACACAACAGTATCTTGTTGCCTATGCCTAATATTAATAGATTGGCTTCCTTTTCCTTCACTCTCCCCTGCACACACATGCTATTTCCTATACTTGATCTTAGCCGCAAGCCCAAGAAGCAATACAAACATGTTATTTCCTAACACTGAAATGTTTTTAGTTCGCCCCTCAAATGCTCAAGGCCTGCAGGTCCCAAACTGTGAACAAGTCACACTAACACGCAGGGGTTTTGACAGATATTTTGACTTTTTGAGGGGTATCGATATCCAGCATCTGTCAGACCCCACAGACCCTGAGGTAGTGCACAATGTCAGCCTTAGAAGACGAGCATTCGTTTCAGCAATGTCACCTTTTTGCAAGGCTGGATTTTCAAGAGTTGCTGTAATAGAAAGCAAATGCCATGTGAAAATCAATGTGGGACAGATTATGGTGCTCTGCAATCAGATCCCGACATCTAGAGACTGAATAGTGCTCAGCAAATGTGCATATCCCATTAGTGTGCCCTTGTGGTTATTTAAGAATAAAACTAAAATATTTTATTTCAACTGGGTTGTACCCTTTTTTCAGGCAGCTACTTAGCTGTCAATATGTAAATATGTATTAAGTTGTTTGGACCTAATCGGTCCATAATGGAACTGTTAGGCATCACTTTTGACCTAGAAATGCCATTGAAAACTCACCAAGACATAAAGGGCTCAGTAGACTTCTCAGTTTGCAATGCCTGCCCCATACTGTTTACTCTCCCAGACTTTTACCCATGTCATTACCAAGATTGAAGCATCCAGGGTTCGTCCAGCAAACTCATTTATCCTTCAAAAAGACTAGCTTGGATTCAGCCTCCTCTAAGGAGTCTTCCTTGACTTTCATAGATGGAGGTGGTGGTGGACGAGTGTGGAACAACACCTGCATCATAGTGAAGTCCCTGTTCTCTGTCAGCATTCTGCGTACAGAAATGCTCATCAAATCATAAGGACTTCGGTCCTTTGTGGAAGGTGTCCCCCAGAAGAAATCCAGAAGTCATCCTTGACTTCTGTCTTGCTTTCAAACCTCAGATCGGATCTGTCAGCAAATCTAGAACCCAACCTCCTTCATCATCACTACCTCTCTGGGCCAAGTCACCATTTTCTTTCACCTGACTTGTTTCAACAGTCTCTTGGGTGATCTTCCTTTTTCCGCCCTGGCCCCTCTTCATTCTCTTCTCAACATCCAGAGAGATTCTTTTAAATATAGGTCACATCAAGTTACTCTATTCAGAGCCCTCTAATGGCAGTAAAAGCCAAAATCCATACTGTGAGGGACAGGGCCCCGTCACAGGGGCCTTGTGACTCCGTGCTCCTCAGAGCTTCAGCACTCTGCCTTCACATCCTGTGTCTTCCCTACCATGCATGCTCCCTGGCCAAGCCCACTGCTCACACCAGGCACAGTCCCTTCTCAGGGCTTTTGCCCTTGCTGATCCTTCGGCCTGAGCATTCTTCCTCCAGATGGCTGTGGGCGACCCTCTCACTACCTTTAGGCATCAACACTGATACTCTTTCTCAACAAGGCCTCCCCTGACCATCCTCCTCACTATTTCAGCCCCACCCCCAACACACCTTATCCCCCAGCCCTGCTTTATTTTTCTCCTTAGCATGTATGGTTATCTAATATATTATGTGTTTTATTCATTTATCCTGTTTATTGTCTGACTCTCCCATTAGAACATAAACTCTGGGAGGGCAGGGATTTTTGTCCTCTTTATCTACTGCTTTATTCTCAGAGCCTAGAATGGTATCTAGGACTAGAATGTGTTAAATGAATGGAAAAGAAAACTGGAGAGGGGGGAAATAAATGGTATTGGCACAGAGTTAAACAAATTGATCAATGGAAAATCGAGCAGAATGGAAACCCCGGAAATGAACCCCCACGTACACAAGCCCTTGATGCATGACCCCAGGTGCAGAGCAGTGGGGGAAATGATAGACCTCTCCATACATGGTGTTCAGGTGATTGGGTAACGACATGGAAATAATGAAAGCAGACCCCTAGTTCCAGCTGAAATAAAGATCTAAATGGGAGAGCCAGAATGACAAACCTTTGACCACAATACTGGAAAATAACTTCGTGACTTCAGAGAAAGGATTTCTAAAACAGGACACAAAAAGCACTATCTATACAGGAAAAAACACATTCGGACCTGATAAAATGAAGAATGTCTATTTTCTGTAAGACACTATAAAGCGAGTTAAAAGACAAGGCTGAGGTAGGGGAAATATTTGAAACATGTAAGTGGCAGGAGGCTCAGATTAAGAACTTCTACAACCAAGAGTAAAAATAATCATTAGAAAATGGGCAAAAGACTTACATAGGCACTTCACAGAAGTGGAAATCCAAATGGTCAATGCACATTTAAAAAGTTGTTCAACCTTATTAATAGTAAAAAAAAAAAATTAAAACCAAAATGAATTGTCTACCAGATGACAAAAATACTTAAAGCTCATAACATGAAATGTTGGCATAGACAAGTGGTTCTCAACCTCCCTAATTCCTCCTAATGCCACGACCCTTTAATACAATTCCTCACGTTGTGGTGACCCCCAACGGTAAAATTATTTTCATTGCTACTTCATAACTGTAATTTTGCTACTGTTATGAACCATAATGTAAATACCTGATATGCAGGATGTATTTTCATTGTAACAAAGGGGTCGCAACCCACAGGTTGAGAACTGCTGGCATAGATAAAGAACAAGGGGCATGTGGTGGCCTTACTTTTGTCCATTTAACTTGGAAATCATTCCAAGTCCATATATAAAGAGCCTGCTTGTCCTTTGTTACAGCTGCATAGTATTTTGCTGTATGGTGTTTTTAATTTATTTAACCAAGGACTAGTCCTTTATCCCAAATACCTGCTGCAGCACCTGGTACATAAGGAAGACCCCTTATAAATATTTGACAAATAAATACTTCTACCTTCACTACTACTATGAGAAAGAATATGAAATAGACAAGAAAAAACCATGAGTGCAATATGTAACATAAACATTAAACATAGGAAATTTTTTTAAAAGGTAATTCAGGCAATAAGTGGGATATGATGTCTAAGAACCCAAGTTCTGGAGTCAGATTGCCTGGGTTGGAACCTCAACTCTACCATTCACTAGCTATATGACCTTGGGCAAGTTACGTACTCTCGCTGTGCCTCTGTGTCACCTTTACATGGGAATGACTTATTGGGATAATGCATACGAAGCACTTGGCACAGTTCCTGGTACATCCCCAGCACTCAATACAAGTCAGACATTATTTTGAGACGGGGCTAACCAGGGGAGCCTCGTGGAAGAGTGTTTCGATGAGGAAGGAGGAAAGTGGCATTGATGGGACAAATATCTCAATGGGAAGGAATGCCATGAACAAAGATGTAGAGACAGGATCCACCAGGACAATATGGGAGATGTCGACAGATTTGTGACTGGGCATAGACATCCTCCTCAGGAGTCACAAAAAAGTGAGACTGGTCAGATGTAGACCGTGATAGTGGGCCGAACTCTGGGCTTAATACCAGTGTAAGTCAGAGGCACGGCATATCGATATCTCTGTTCAAGAAGATAACTTTAACAAGGAGTGTCCAGGAGGGATTGGACAAGAGAAAGGCCAGAGAGAAAGAAAGGAATTTTCTTTATTGTGTTCTAATATCGTGTTCCTACTCTGTGTTGATTTGGGCACTTTACAAATTATATCTTGATTCATCTCCATTTAACTCTGTGATATAAGTGTTATTAGCCCTACTGGAGAAATAACCAGACTTGAAGAAGCCAAGTAAATTGTCCATGGTTGGAGAACAAGAACTGGAAAATTAAATAGAAACCCAAAGTTGTCTGACTCCAAAGCAGAGATGTGCTGGAGCTAATTTATTAAGGCTTGCAAGAGCTGAGAGTTAAAATTCCAGCGATTTTGTGAGCATTTGTTAAACACAGACATTATTAAAAATTAGATGATATAAACTTATGATTAAATAAATTATATTTAAAATAAGGTAACAGATACTCAGAATGTGTCACTTTCTAATTATTGCTACTACCTTTTTCTATTGTCTATGCTCTTAAGTTTATTTAATTCTCTTGTTTCTTTTTCTTGTCTTTCTTTTTTTTTTTTTTTTTTTTGCAGTTTTTGGCCAGGGTCAGGTTTGAACCCACCACCTTTGCTATATGGGGCTGGCGCCCTCCTCCTTAAGCCACAGGCACCACCCATACTTCTATTGTTTCTGTAGGATATAAATACAATATAATTTCCCAACTCCAAGTTCAATAGGATCATAACATGAGCTTGAAACCGAATAAGACTGATAAATTCACAGCACAGCAATTGGGGTATGCTACAATTAGTGCCTTATTTATCATTCTGTTGATTATCTAGCATTAAGAAGGTGATAGGAAAATGTTACTAATATATATTAAACTTAAAAGTGTGTCATGTCTATAGCTGTTACATTTTGCATCACACAATACATTGAGGAAATATTCTTCCAGTACTAGAAAACTGTTTTCTGATTCAGCAAAGTCACTTATTGGCAAGTGAGTTAAGTTCCAACATATGTCTTTGCTGTTCCACTTTGATTTTATTTATTCGTGTAAAAAAAAATTAACCAACATTCAAGTCAGAGCTATACTCATTTGTCAACTGCAACCATGGGTTGGTTATGAATACAGAGTTCAGGAAAAATCAACAAAAGCGTTCTGTAAGAATCAATTGACTATACGATCCTTTTCAACAAAGAGTATGAGTTATATACAGGCATACTTACTATTATTGTGCTTCACAAATATGGCATTTTTATAAATTGAAGGTTTATGGCAATCCTGCATTACGTGAGTCTCTTGAAGCCATTCTTCCAAAACCATGTGCTCTGCGTCATGTTTTGGTAATTATCACAGTCTTTCAAACTTGTTCATTATTATTATATCTGTTATGATGATCTGGGATCAGCGATCCTTTGATGCTGCTATTGTATTCGCTTTGGGACACCATGACGCACACCCATATAAGATGGTGAGCTTAATTGATAAATGTTGCACGTGCTCTGTGCAAAACCGAGCCATTCCCAAACAGCCATTCCCCATCTCTCTCTCTCTTCTCAGGCCTCCCTATGCCCTGAGACACAGATCAAATGGCTTCCTATTGGAAGAGGAAGCCATTGTCAAATAAAGAAGAAAAGTCAAGCTTTTAAAGAATTAAAGTTAGTTTTATTCAGAAGTCTTACTGAAACTATACACCAAGGTCTGTAGCCCAGAGAGGTCTTTCCGAGGGGTCCCATCAGACTTCTCCAATGCAATGGTTCAGTCCAGAGTTCAAATACAGGTGGTGAAGATTAAGTGCAGGCAACATCCCATCAAAGATGGAGTGTGAGAGTACATTTGGTTATAGATGACAGAAACACAACCCTAACCTTGTCAGACATTATCTTTTGAGTAAGAAAAAGCAAGGACGAGGGTCGTTTATTTTTAAGGAATATAGTGACTCAGGCAAGAGATACAGGGTGTTGTGTGCTCTACCCGGTTTTGTCTTCAAAGTGTCCTTCTGGAGAACTGTGTCATCGCAAAGAGGAGGTCAGGGACTTTGTGAAATGGTGCTGGCAAGCAGAAATGAGCAAGCACGGTTTCTTACTTTTGCTACTTTAGCTCACACCATCTAGTTAGAGAGAAGTCAATGCCTGGCTTCAAAGGACAGGGTGACTCTCTTGTTGGTGGCCAGTACAGCTGGTGACACTAAGGTGAAGCCACTGCTCATTGGCCATTCTGAAAATCCTAGAGCCCTTAAGAATTGTGCTAAATGTACTCTGCCTCTGCTTATAAATAAGACAATAAAGCCTGGATGACAGCACATCTATTTACGGCTTTACGGCTTGGTTTACTGAATATTTTCAGCCTACTATTGAGAACTAGTGCTCAGAAGTAAAAATTCCTTTCAAGTAAAAATATCACTGCTCCGAGCGGCACCTGTGGCTCAAAGGAGTAAGGCGCCGGCCCCATATGTCGGAGGTGGTGGGTTCAAACCCAGCCCCAGCCAAAAAACTGAAAAAAAAAAAAAAAAAAAAAAAAAAAATCACTGCTGGTTGACAATGGACCTGGTCACCCAAAAGCTCTGATGGAGATGTATGAGAAAAGTCTTATCTTCATGCCTTGCAACATAACATCCATTCTGTAGCTCATGGTTCAGGAATAATTTTGAGTTTTAAATTTTATTATTTAAGAAATCCATTTTGTAAGGCTATAGCTGTTATAAATGGTGATTCCTGAGATGGATCTGGGCAAAGGAAATTGAAAACCTTCTGGAAAAGATTCACCATTTTAGATGCCATTAGAAACATTCATGATTCATGGGAGGAGGTAAAAATAGCGACATCGACAGGAGTTTGGAAGAAGTTGATTTCAGTCCTCACGGAGGACTTTGAGGGATTCAAGAGTTAGGTGGAGGAAGTAACCACAGTTGTGATGGAGATAGTAAGAAAACTAAAATTAGAAGTGGAATCCAAAGACGCGACTAAGGTACTGCAATCTCATGAAAGAATGTGAACAGATGAAGGGTTTCTTTTTATGGATCAGCAAAAAAAAAAAAAAGGTGGCTTCTTGAAATGGAATCTACTCCTAGTGAAGATGCTATGAACATTGTTGAAATAACAAAAAGAGATTTTGAATTTTCCATAAACTTAAGTTGATAAAGCGGTGGCCGGAGTTGACTGACTCCAATTTTGAACGAAATTCTACTGTGAATAAAATGCTATCAAATAGCATCACAGAGAAATTTTTTGTGAAAGAAAGCTGATTGGCGTAGCAAACTTCATTGCTGTCATAGTTTTAGAAATTTCCACAGCCACCCAAATCTTCAACCACCCCTACCCTGATCATTCAGCAGCCACTGACATTAAGGCAAGACCACCCACCAGCCTCATTGAAGGCTCAGAAGATTGTTAGCATTTTTTAGCAATAAAGTATTTTTAAGTTAAGGTACATTGGATTTTTAGACACATACTATTGCACACTTAATAGACTACAATATAATGTAGAAGTTTGAGTTTTAGATGTACTTGGAAACCAAAAAATTTATGTGATTTTCTTGGTTGTAATATTGACTTTATTCTGGTGGTCTGGAACTCAACTTGAAATATCTTTCATGTATGCCTGTATTTAATATTATCTGTAAATTGTGTTTACACATCCTTTATATCAGTAAAGTTTATAAGTAACATATTTTACACTTAACAGCATGCCACTGTTCGAAGTTGTGGTATCATCTGGTCTCCTAAGTGGAGAAGGAGAACAGCCATGATTCTCCACATCAAGTTAATTAATACCAACCCCCACCAAGCATAGTATATTTATATTTGGCAAACTATGTTATTTTCATCTGACCTATTCCCTGATTTTCTTCTAGGTCCTTGAAATACATCACTGCTTATTTTCAGCCCCAATTATGCAAGTATGTAAGACTTCCTCTAAGTCTGTAAATAGTAATTTTCTGACTTTGCCTTTTCCTTCAACACACTGATTCATCGATTCTAGGATGCATATTTTTTCACATTTTTACATCTCTGAAATTGAGAAGCCTCTTCCAGCCACTGTTGGCCAGGCAGCAGCTGTGTCACTGCCTTCCCACGGGTGAACTTGGCTGTGGCTGTTACATTGGCATCGCTGTCGGTGAGTTTGATTGCTGTTTAAGATGGCTTTTAAAAGATTGCTCATTGAAACTAAAGGTTACTGTAGTGAAGCGAGGCAGGGAAATGGAGAAACAGGAGGAAACTGACAGTAATAAAGTAAACATTTCGCTTTGGAGGAAGGACAGAAATTCCAAATTTTCTTATAAAGTCCAACAAAGCTCCATAGGACGTAAGAAAGGACAAGACTCAACAATTATGTGAAGTTTAACTCCAATTCATCTTGACATACATACAAAAGCAATGTCGCCATAAACCAAGCAATTGAAGCAAATGAAGGTGGGGAAAACTGCCAAAGCCGTTGAATGAAAGAAATCTCGAAGTAATAAGAAGCTGATAGGATCATTTCCTGCATCACCAAGGACCATTCTTAAGGCATTGCTTCATATTTGGTTGGCAGCTTTTCCCCCACTCTCTGGTTTATAAAATGATGGTGCATTTTATGGTCAGTGATATTTGAGACTTGCTTAAAACTGGCTACTAGTTTCCCTCGCCATTTTATATCAAATATTATACATTGCTTTGCATGTATATATGTTGTGTGTTTTAGTGTTTCACTGGAGAAATGCAACAGCTACATTAAAACCAGAAGATTTCCTCCATATGTGATCTGTCCTACCGGCATCACATCTCTGTGTTCTTACTCTCTGAAGAATATAAACATAAGACTCAACTTCTTTTTAAAATTGCTTTTAGATTGAAATATACACAGAAAAAACACAAACATTGTAACTGTGTAGCTCAATGTATTATCACAAAGCGAACACCATCCAGGTTGTGAAATGAAATTAATAGCACCTCAGAAATGCTCTGTGGGTCCCTGGCAGTCACTAACTCTACGCTGATCCCCAAGGATAACCACCGTCCTCACTTCTAACACCATAGATCAGCTTTGCCCATTTTAATACTTCTATACATAGAATAATACATATTATTTTACTTTCGGCTTCTTTAACTCAATAATGCTTGTGAAATTTATTGAAGTTATTGTGCGTAACTTTAGCTCACTTGTTTTCATTGCTGTGTGTTATTTTATTTCATGAATATACAACAATTCTTTATCCATTCTACTGCTGATAGATATTTGGGCTGTTTCCATTTCAGAACTATTCAAGTGCTGCTGTAAACATTCCTGAAGCTGTCTTTTCCTGTATCCATTAGTACCATTTTGTCAGATACATACTAGGAGTGGGATTAGTGGGCCAGAGGGATGTGCGTGCTCAATTTTAGTAGATACTGCCACATGCCTTTGATCTATGACAAAGGTATCGATGTCCTTACCTCATATTATGTATACATAAAAATTAATTCTGGGAGAATTTCAATACAAGAGTGCTAAATCTTGATAACTTAGGAGAATATACATAAAATATTTGAGAAAGCACTTCATTATTTATTTATTTATTTATTATGCCCCATACTTGAAGGCTCAGCTGAAATGGGGCCACCTTTCCAAGGCTCCCTGATGCTCCCCAGCCAGAGGACTGAATCCACCAGTTCTGTCCCTCCGGAGCCATGGTCCTCAGGTCATGCTCCCAGCGCTCTGCAGCCCTCAGCTCCTCTCATCACCGTGCCTCTCGAGATGGGGAGCTCCTCGAGGGCTGGATCCACATCTGACTCAGTTTTTATTTTCCTTACTAGAAAACCAATTCTTGTGCTGAAAACAGGTTAAAAAAAAAAAGGAAAGAAATTTATTCTGCCTTTCCTATGGGAACTATAAATATAGATAACCAAATAGCTAGTGAGAAATTTCTCTTTGTGGAAATAGTCCAGCTAATAAATAAAGAAGGAATGATAAAATTGAGGTATTCCCATTTTGTATCCTATAAAGGACTAATAATGGATTGAACATTACTGTTGACATCGCAAAAGGAGAGATGACCTTATATGTTGGTCTCAAAGAGACCTCAAAGAGTCCTGGCTCCTTTTCAATCAAAAAGGAACTTAAAAGAAATATATGGTATGGAAAAATATCTTAAATACTAACACAGGCACGTGATCATCATAAATAATAACACATAAGCACGTGTCCGATAGGACAAATGACTTGGTTTCATCTCATACAAATTGCAAGGGAAAAAAAAGAGAGACACAGGTGGCGCCTGTGGCTCAGTGAGTAGGGCGCTGGCCCCATATACCAAGGGTGGCGGGTTCAAACCCGGCCCCGGCTAAACTGCAACAAAAAAATACCCAGGTATTGTGGTGGGCACCTGTAGTCCCAGCTACTCGGGAGGCTCAGGCAAGAGAATCGCCTAAGCCCAGGAGCTGGAGGTTGCTGCGAGCTGTGAAGCCACAGCACTCTACTGAGGGCGACAAAGTGAGATTCTGTCTCTAAAAAAAAAAAAAGAGAGAGACAGAGAGAAGCTGTAGATTAAAAGAAACTTGAGAGACATATAAATCAATTGCAAAGCACTGACCATATTTGGATCTTAATTAGAACTGTAAAAACAAACTTGCCAAAAAAAATGCAAACCTAAGTGAATACTTGATATTTACAAATTATTATTCATTTTTAAGAATTGATAATGGTATTATAATTAAGTTCTCATAGTTATGAGTCTTTTGGAGATCCATGTTAAAATATTTAACATGAAATGATTTAAAGCCAGAAGGAGGGAGGTGTGTTGTATGTAGATGAAAAAAATGGAAGCAAGTTGATAGTTCTACTTGGATGATGCATCCGTGAAGTTTCATTATGTATTTTCTCTACTTTTGTATGTGTTTGAAATAACATAACATCTTTTTTTTTTTTTTGAGACAGAGCCTCAAGCTGTCACCCTGGGTAGAGTGCCATGGCATCACAGCTCACAGCAACCTCCAATTCCTGGGCTCAAGCGAGTCTCCTGCCTCCGCCTCTCAAGTAGCTGGGACTATGGCGCCCGCCACAACGCCCGGCCATTTTTGGTTGCAGCCGTCATTGTTGTTTGGTGGGCCCGGGCTGGATTCGAACCTGCCACCTCAAGTGTACGTGGCTGGCGCCTTAGCCCGCTGAGCCACAGGCGCCGAGCCCATAACATCTTTTTAATACCAAAAAATGCTTCCTCTGATGTGTCTGGATCAGTACTTCATACATTGTAGGCACGCAGAAATTATGTATTAAATGTAAGAATTGAAAGACAGCAGCCTTGGCAGAGGGCCATCTGGGTTTCCACACACATTTCATACTGACGTTCACTCAGCTTCTGTCATACACACAGTGAATGCTCAGTCCGCTCCCTCCTCTGACAGTCTCTCAACCACCAACACCCTGTCACTGGACGGGCCTAGACGGCTGCATGGAGCCGGGTGCACCTGGGCTTCCAACTCACCTGCGGACAGGAGGGGCTCATTGAATTGTCTCTCAGAGAGACCAAGGCTTGGATAGACCAGAACGGGCTCTATAAATGAAAAATTGTGTAGGACAGGAGCAGGAGTCTTCATTATGTCCTTTTACAGGAAAAGATATTTAACATCACTCATATTAATAGTAAGAGAAATAAGGTGAAACTACACTGAGATACCATTATTGACCCATAAGGATTAACAAAAATTCAAAAGCTTAACAACATAAATGATTGGCGAGGTCAGGGGGCGCAAGGATTCTCATACATCACTGATAAAAATACAAAAGAGTACAACACCGTGGAGAGGAGTCGGCAAGATCTAACAGAACTACAAATACAGGTAACTTTTGACCCAGCAATCCAGCTGCTAGGAATTGAGATTCAAGAGACAACTCTAGTTATACAAAACCACAAGGGCACAGGGTTAATTATAGCAGGATGATGCGTAACTGCTCAAAAGCAGGAGATTGGCTGAATAAACTACATTGTAGGCACACTCAGAGTGCTACCATGCAGTTGTAGAAAGAATGGACATAAATTCTACGATCGAATTGCAAAATGCCAAAGGGCAACATGGTACATCACCTTTTGTGTAAAAATTTAAAAACCCCACACATTTGCTTATTTTTACAAAAAGACACAGGCAGAGTAAACCAGAAACCAGTGAAATAGGTTATCTATGGGGGTGGCAGATGAAGTAGAGGCTGTGGTGGGCTGGGAAATCAGCGCTTTATAATAAAAAGACTCACGAAAGTCCTGGTTTATAATGTTGGCATTTCCTCAGTGTAAAAACTACCACTGTAGTGGTAGTAGGGCGGCACCTGTGGCTCAGTGGGTAGGGCACTGGCCCCATATACCGAGGGTGGCGGGTTCAAACCCAGCCCCAGCCAAACTGCAACAAAAAAATAGCTGGGCGTTGTGGCGGGTGCCTGTGATCCCAGCTACTTGGGAGGCTGAGGCAAGAGAATCTCCTAAGCCCAGGAGTTGGAGGTTGCTGTGAGCTGTGACGCCACAGCACTCTACCGAAGGTGATAAAGTGAGATTCTGTTTCTTAAAAAAAAAAAAAAAGAAAGAAACTCCCACTGTATTCAAGACACCTCCAGAGATAAAGGGATCAGTTTCTGCAAGCAAGACAAGCTGGCCCCAGCACAACAGTGAGTTAGGAAAGGAAGTGACTCTTCTCTGTGTATACTTCTTCATATAGTTTTTCATCAACTTTATCGACATGTAATTTACATGTAATAAAATGAATTAATTCTAAGTGCACAATCTGATGAGCTTTGATGAATGTGCACACCCTGTAGCCATCACCCCACCACCTCCAAATCAAAGTATAGCAGAACCGCTGTAAGTTGACCACCCTCGGGACTGTACTGAACTGCTCAACACATGGAGACAGTCCACATAAGGAACCAAGATACGTGGTGCTCAGTCTATGAAAATTAGGTCAACCTACAGGTCAATGTAGGAAGGTCAACTGTGGAGGTTCTACTGTATAGAACATTCCATTACCCCAAAGACTCCTCATGATGCTCCTCCCAGTCAAGCCCCACACCTCTCACCAGCCCTAGCAACCACTAACTGCTTCTATCACCATAGATTAGATATATCTCTTTAGAGTTTCATATAAGTGGAATTGTACAAAATATGCACATACGTACTCTTTTTTTGGCAGGGGCCGGGTTTGAATCCACAAACTCCGGTATATGGGGCCGGAGCCCTACTCCTTTGAGCCACAGGTGCCCCCCTCGCATACGTACTCTTAATAAATACTCTTTCATGTCTGGCTTTGTCAGCTCAGCATAACGTTTGTGAGATTAATCCATGTTCTAGTAAATATCAGCAGTCCTTTCCTATCTATGGCAGAAGACTAGTCCATTTTATGGCCACACCATAATTTATTGATCCAACCACCTGTTAATGGACATTTGCATTACTTCCAATTTTTTTACTATCATGAATAAAGCAGCTATGAACATTCATGTGCGAATCTGTGTGTGGACATGCATTTTCATTTCTTTTAGGTTAACATGTAGGATTCAAGCTTCTAGGTCACATAAACATAAAACTTTATAAGTGTATAGTTATTTAAAAAACTGCTAATTTTTTTACAAAGTGGTGCCAACAGCAATGGGTGAGCACTTCAGTCATCTGCATCTTTGTCAATGTTTTTTATCGTCATTCTTTTAACTTTAGCCATTCTTGTGAGTGGATAGCGTTATATCATTGGGATATTAATATGAATTTCCTGGTGATTAATAATGTTGACATTTTTGTGTACTTATTGGCCAAAAATAGATCTTCTTTTGTGAATCAAGGCTCCTTGGAGAAATTGCCGAGTCCAGAGCTGAAGCGGGAAAGGTACAAGAAGAACCTGGAATGCCTGGGCATGGCAGAAAGTGAGGAAGTACTTTAAAAAGATGATGAGGGTATGTAAAAAAGACACAGGAATCAGCTTTATGAGACTGCTGCTGGCAAAATCTGGGCTGTAAAAATTTTAAATATAAAAAGCATTAAGTCAGATATTATAACCCATTGAATAAAATAAAAATCCATGAGCCCATGATAAAAAAAAAAAAAAGGTAAACAATGGTAAATACTGACTAATAAATATGGGAGGAATGATGTTTTAAAAGTAATCATTTTGCAACCATCAGAGTAAAAACTGACTCAGGCAAGTGCCATCAGTACATGCAAAGTCCAGGCAAAGGCGGGATGGGGCAGTTAGATGAACAACACGGTATTTACATAGTTTCAAAACATCTACCCACAAAGGAGTTTAATTGCAGAAGGAAAGATAGTAAATACACAGTGGAAAAACTAAGCAACACGGTATCACCAGTAAGGGACAAATGAATATCACCAACTTCTGGATGTGATTTCCCAAGAATAATATATAACTTACGTGTTGTTTCTGCCAAATGTGCATATTGTGCATCTAACCACGAAGACACATCGGAGAAATCCAAAGTGAAGGGAATTCTATATTATCACTGCTCTGTATTCTTCAGATACAAATGACTCGAAAGACAAAGATTGAATGAGTTTCTTCCGGAAGAAAGATGACCAAAAAGGTGTGAGAACCAACTGGAGCACTTCTTCTTGGGTTAGATCCTATGTAGGGGGAAATGGCCATGAAAAACATCACTGGGTCAATTGAAGAAACTGGAACATGTTCTGTAGATGAGCTGAAAGTTCTATGTCAACGTTAGATTTCCTCAGTGTGACCGCTGTAATGCAGAATTGAAATTCCTATTTAGGAAATGCACATTCAAGTCTTTAGAAGTAAAAGAACATGATGTGTGCAATCTACCTTCATACTGTTTAGAAAAACGTATGTGTTTACATGTGCAGTATATATTATGACACATTTGTGTGTGTGTATGTGTCTATATGTGTAGAGAGTCATAGAACAAACATGGCAAAATGTTAAAAGGTGATGACCAGGCTCGGTGCCTGTGGCTCAACGGGCTAAGGCGCCAGCCACGTACACCTGAGCTGGTGGGTTCGAATCCAGCCTGGGCCCGCCAAACAACAATGACGGCTGCAACCAAAAAATGGCCAGGCACTGTGGCGGCCGCCTGTAG